>CAHIKZ030004648.1:852500-867500 GCA_903632075.3 Acanthosepion pharaonis | reverse complement strand
GTTTATATGTATTAAATTTTAAAATCCAGTATTTTTCTTTTTGTCTGCGCGTGTATGTGTAACTGAAATCGGAATCTATCAATAAACATTTACAGTTTTCTAATGAGTGTCCTGATTGATTAGTGTTCAGCTATGGGGGAAAAAGGATTGTTTTGATGTCTGGTTTGTTTATGGTTGTTGAAGCGAAATCTAAAATTATTTCCAGATTCTCCAATATATGCACTATAGCGATTTTCTAAGCGTAGCTTAGATGTGGCACAAGGCCGAATGTATGGGGCACCCAGTGAGGATCGAACTCACGACTCAGTTGCAATCGTTCTAGCGAGACAAGCTTGCTAACCATTACACCGCCTCTATTAGGACATAAGGTGCAGAATAAATAGTAGATTATGTTATGGCTATCACAGGTGAGGTGAGGTGGGTGTATCTTGATATTGGTGTTGGTTACAGAAAATACATTATCTATTATTAAGTGTTTGCAAACTAAGCAACGAGGTTTGTTACATTTCTAATTTCCTGATTGGTTTGTATTGTTTAGATATTTGGTAGAGATGAGGATAGCTGATAGTATAGGTGATTGTTTCTTTGCATTTATGGGTGGTTTATCGAAAATGTCTTTGATCTTTTTGTCTAACTGGAGGTTCTTGTAATCCTTTTGTGAATTGTGAATAAGTGTGTGGGAATACTGATTGTGGTTAAAAACCATGGGAATCCGATTGTTGTTTTTACTTTTTTTGTATGTGAGAAGTGTGTTACGATTTATGTGGATAGTTTTATTTAGTGTCTTTTATTATTTTTATTGGGTATTTACATTTTAGGAATTGTTTTGTTAAGTTATTAATGTTGTATAGAAAATCTCTGATGGTCTGAGCATATGCGTTTGATTCATAAAAATGAGCTGTATACAATAGATTTTTTTTTTATTTTAATGGGATGACAGCTGTTAAAGTGCAGGAATTTCTGTTGGTTTGTGAGCTTATTGTATAGACTGGTAGAAAGTGTATGTTTGTTTAATTTTATCATAACGTCTAAGAAAGGGATGGATGTGTATGAGTGCTCCATGGTAAATTTAATTGTATCGTGGAAGTTGTTGCAGAAAGTGAAAAAAGTTTTTTAATTTTTCTGATCCATGAGTCCATAGTAAGAAAATGTCATCAATATATCCAAAGTAATGTGATGGTTTATATTGTGAATTGTCTAGTATCTTCCTTTCTAGAATGTGCATAAAGATATTAGCATAACTAGATGCCATTTTCGTGCCGATTGCTGTGCCACTAATCTGTAAATAGTGTTTTTTTGTTGAATTTAAAATTATTATGTGTTAATATATATATATATATATATATATATATATATATATGACGGAAAACTAAAATTTGAAAGCGCATTGGGATAGCGAATCATGACTTCCACCTATTAAGGAACGCATTAATAACTAAAACAATCGTTTGAAACAAAAGAAAGAGTAATGAACTCTTATCTAATTTCAGTCCTCCTATATGTGGTTGTACTGAAGGAGGCTGAGAATTCCATGGACCGAACATGTAAGCAATGATGAAGTTTTATGAAAAATGGCAACAAATAGAATACTTATACTTAACATCGGGAAGAGACAGTTGAAATTTCTAGGAAAGTAGTCTTGGAAGATATGATACTAACAGGCGAGATTAAATGCAAGAGAGACAGAGTAAAACAACCTATATATATATATATATATATATATATATATATATATATATATATGTGTGTGTGTGTGTATGTGTGTGTGTGTATATATATATATATATATCACGTTAATGGTCAGAGTTGAATCAGACAAGGAAACAGTAGTATTAAAAAGGTACCACATTCAACTGATCTCTTAATTTTTAAAGTATATATATATATATATATATATATATATATATATATATATATATATATGTGTGTGTGTGTGTGTGTGTGTGTGTGTGTGTGTGTGTGGCTCGTAATTTATGCTCCTACTATAATTCACAAATAATAGGCGAATAATATATCTCACACAGTCAAAGTATGAAATAAAATCCACTGGATCCCCAAAACACCCCCTCCTTAAAAATGGCTCTGAAAGCAAAATGAATATATGATCAGCGTTAAAGTAAAATCAAAGCAGAAAGATAAAATGGCTTTCGGCCGTTGTATACTCCGACCTTCTTCAGCTGATTTTAATTTCCAACCGAACCCTTTATTTCGTTCACCGGGTAGATTTTTCTAGTTCCATGTGCTATGCGTCTTCTGAATGTTACAGTTATCTCCCTTTAACTCAAGTTTTCAAGTTTTTGATCACCACTGCAACAGCCTGGTATTTAACTCACGATTTTTTGGGTCTAGTCATTGGATCCAACCAACGCGGCCATGTGTCACTGAAGAAATTCCAACGACCTGAAGAATGCCGGAGCGTACATTGGCCGAAAGGTCGTGAATATGGTCAGAAAGATGAGGACAACACTTAGAACAATGTAAATAATGTATATAATTACAATACCATATCTCATAAATATAGACAGATATAAAAGGATAAAAGATCAGAACGAATGAAGAACAGAAATGTGCAAAGGAAAAAAAAAAGAAAGAGGAAAGAAAGAAAGAAATGATGGTAAAAGTGAACGGATGAAGGAAAGAAAGAAACCGATAAAAAAAAGAAAAATAATTAACAAAAATTGAAGAAAAAAAATTCTAAAATTAAATAAAACCGTTTCATTCTTATTTTTGTAAGAAAATTTGTTTTTATTTTTTTGTGTTGTTGGTTGCTATATATTTTATATGCAGTTTGGACACCCCGTGGCAGTGTAATGGTCAGCAAGCTTGTCTCGCTAGAACAATTACGACTGAATAGTGAGTTCGATCCACACTTGGTGCCCCCTACTTTCGGCCTTGTGTTACATCTAAGCTACGCTTGGAAAATATAGGGCACCTCGAGGCCGTGTAACGGTTAGCAAGCTTGTTTCGCTAGAACAATTACGACTGAATAGTGAGTTCGATCCTCACTGGGTGCCGCATACTTTCGGCCTTGTGCCACATTTAAGCTACGCTTGGAAAATCACTACCTTATATGCAGTTTTACCTTTGTATATTACACAGAAAAGAATTTAAATTTACGGATATTTTATCTGAATTAAACCAATGAAACATGATTTTATACAATTCGTGATCTAATTAAAATCTTAGACCATTTCCAGGGTTTCTTTTCCTTTGCAATGGATATTTACTTGACCATTGTCAATCTATGATAATACACTATGATATTAAACGTCGGATTTTAATTCCTACGGTATTTCATTTCGAGTTATTGTAAGTACATAATTATTTTCTTTCAATAGTTTATCTATGCTTTTAAGAAATGCTTAGTTCTAATCACATTGTCGTTGCTAGAAAATTTAGGTTATTTCACCTAAAGCCAAAAGATAAAATGCGCTTGCTCATTAGCACGTATGACGGACAATTCAACCATCATTTTTTGGGCTGTTGATTATAGCAAAAAACGATCCCATATGACAGTCATTTAGGATATATATATATATATATATATATATATATATATATATATATATATATATATATATATATATATATATATATATGTGATAAAATATTTTGTGAAGGGATACTATATTCATGTGTAAAGGTTCTCAAAATCAAGTAAAGAACGTATGTAAAAAAAAGACATTTAAATATCAAAACCAAGAAATGCATAAGTTTAAAATACCACCATATGAATGCAAATATATATACCTATATCTAACACAGTTGAAGTAACGCTACTTAAACAAAGTCAATACTTTCAAGTAAGCAAACAGCATAACCGACAGAAAAACTAATAATAAAATATCAACTAATCAAGACGTCAAAATCGATAAATAACCAAATTAAGAAAAGATCAAATTAACAAACTACAAATACACATATAAACACAAGTAAATATAATATTAATATTAATAATAATAATAATAATAATAATAATAATAATAATAATAAGCAACACATGATTAATGAGTAATCAATAAAACATAATAAATAAAATTTAATAAATACCCCGATAAAATGGCTACAAATAACCGCATTGGTAGTCACAATTATTTCTGCTCAATAGACTCTAAAATAATTTGTAATATAACAGTTACCGCTTACCCATTACCGTTATGATAATACAATAATCCTTGCCACCAATAATGCAGCAGTGAACAGAATATAGAAATAGTCGAGCAGCACACTTGGCCTGGAGATAGTAATCAAGCGTAAAAAGACTATCACCATTCACTGTTGACTTCAGTGTCCATATATATATATATATATATATATATATATATATATATATATATATATATATATATATGTATGTATGTATGTGTGTGTATTTGTGTATATATATGCATGTTAAAATATAGTTTTATGATATGCTGGTTAAATTGCGCGTAACAGTGATAGAGCCGATGTAAATATAAAATAGATACTGATGTCAACACCAAGCGTTGATAGTTTGTTTCATGCCTGAACGCAATTCATAGCCTGAAGATTGCGTTCAAGCATGAAATTGTGTGTCACAACTTGTTGTTGACATCAGTGTTCACTTTTGTATATATATATATATATATATATATAATTACATGAAAATATTAATTAACTTTTAAATATCAATTTTATCAGGATATCAGTGTTTCTTGGTCTTCAGGGGGTGGTTTTAAAAAGTATTTCTATATTTTTTGATTTGTGTCGCGTCTTTTTCAATCCGTTTTTTTCCTCCATTTTTACACGTGCCTATTCATGAATTTAACTTTCTTTTACACGCGCGCGTTCATGAAATTTTGCTTTCGTTTACGTCTTTCGTTTTTTCATCAGCAGATTTTACTTCAAGTTGTAAATTTTTTCTTCGAAATTAAACTTTTTCTTCGAAATTAAGTTAAATTTTTATGGTTTATAAAGAAGTTTTGATGGCATGTTATATTATTAATTAAATTATAATATTTGTTAATTTTTATTATTAATTAAATTATAGTATTTCAGTTAATATTTCCATTTAATATTTTAATTGATTTATTATGTTACATTATTATTAATGTAAAAAAGTAAATATTTGTTAACATGGCTCCTATGTAAATCTTTTCTTCTGTGTTGTTATTATTTGATACAGTTGCTTTATATATTATATTATTAGTTAAACATTAATTATTAAGTGATCAGTAATGTTTATATCGACAATTACAATCATTATTATTATTGATATCTTGCGGATGTTTCTTAGAATAATTGCTATTGTTTTCATTTAATATATATATATATATATATATATATATATATATATATATATATATATATATATATATATATATATATATTATACTATAATATACATATATTGTTTTTATTTAATATATATATATATATATATATATACTATACATATATTGTTTTTATTTTATATATATATATATATATATATATATATATATATATATATATATATATAAAAAAATAAAAACAATAGCAATTATACTAACAAACATCCGCAAATTACAAACATTGTCTGTTTATTTCTAGCATAACCCTTTCATATTCACGAATATTTTCCCCTGTATTACTAATAATCCTACTACTCAGCTAAAAGTAAAAATCAATCAATTAATCAGAGCTAACAATTCGAAATAAGACAATATAAAATTTATCAAAATAATCGAAAACTATAAACCAGAATAGATTTACGTTGCTATAAAACGCACAAACCTAACATTACACTCCGCCCTATTCTATCCCAAATTCACACTTCTATATACCAAATAAAAAAAACGATTAACCAATTGATTACACCATACATTCCTAACAAATACAGCATTAAATCAACCCTTGAACTTATACAAGTATTAAAAACCGAAAAATCTAATAATGAAACCATAGTATCACTTGACGTTGAAAATCTGTTCACAAACGTTGCAGTTAGAGAAACCATTGATATTATTAAACATATATATGATAATTCATCTTTAACCTGATTAAAAATTAAATCTAAAATACTAAGAAAATTACTTTTAACTAGTCCCATTCTATGATCACCGAAATAACGTAGAAGTGCAACGTGATGCTGTTTCTATGGGTTCAGTTCAGTTCAACATTCAGCAACTTTTACATGGCCGACCTAGAAAATAATATATTTAGCACCACCAAGAACCATCCATCTACCTTAGATATGTAGATGATATTCTTATTTAAAAAACAAAACAAAAAAAAAACAAAACAAAAAACGATGCCCCAGATATGTTCGATAGAATTAAGATCCGGTTAACACAATAATGTCTCTACATGACAACTATTTGTACACTCTATTCTATCTAAGTATTTCAATATTTTCAAGAAAAGTATGTACATGGGCAACATCGTCTATAAATACCACTTTTCTTTTGAATGCAAATGTCTTTTACTTGAGCCATCATTAACCTAAAAACGCGTCTCATATTACTAACCAGCCACGTCATATAGAGATCATAATATGGATGTCCTGAATGGCGAAAGTAACCGTTCAGAAATATCTTGTATTTATTTTTTAATCATTTTAGCACAAGCAGTACAGGCAATAAAGCCACAAAGATGCATGGACGTTAAAGTGTGTTAGAGAATAAGAGAAGAGAATCACTATTGAAGAGAAAGAACAATAAAAGAACAAGAATTAAGATGAATAAAGATAAAGATTAGCATTGCATTTAAATTTTTGTAGATCAACATCGATTAAAAAGTAAGAAGCATGTGGAGTGCTCCGAAAGTGATACATGCGAAATAAAAATTTGTCAAGAACTTACGATTACATCTAACCACTTTAACTGTAAAATGATGAGAACATGCAGCGAAGTTGGTACTCCGTTTATATTCGTATGGTCTAGGTACTAATGGGGAAGCTCATCAAAACAATTACCATGAACCTATTTACAGAAACGTAACAAAGACTATACATTAGCCTGTAGGAAAGTGTCTGAAGCTGAGATAGCAGATGGGTACCGTTAACAAGAATTTCAAAATATATAGCAGTTTTGCCAGACCAGATGTGACAGTAATATTCAATACATGGTTGATGGTAGACTTATAAATTTTGAAAAAATTGTCTGGTATGACACTGTACCAAGGAATTAATTCAATAGGATCTTTCCACTTCATTTTAGCGGAAAACGTTAGACTGCAAAGTCGTAATGAGTTACCGCCTTCGGTGTAAGCATCAGCCATCTTGATGGAAGACAAAAAAACATTCTCTAAGTTTGTTGAAAGAGAGTAGTTTTATTTTGGAAGCGCTGACAGCAAGAATTTCTTGACCCACTTTCGAACAGATTGTAGATCATTTTTTCGATCAGCTGCCAATTTAACCTCATCAGACCGATCAGATGTCCCAGTAAGACAGCAGTAAATAGTTGTTTCATCATAGTATAGTATCAGCATAGATACGGGGTTCAGAGGAGACGATATCAGGATGGTGGTTGATGAAAATTAGGAACAATATTGTTCCAAGGATAGGGTTCTGAAGGAAACCAGATTTAACGCAAAAAAAATCTGGAAGACAAAACTTATTTTGTGATTTAAACATAAAGACTGAAAATGATCAAAACATAATCCAGAAATACATTAACTGCTTAACATATGAAGAATATCAGTGTGCGAAATTATGCCAAACGTCTTTCAGATATCCAAAGCAACAGCCTAAGCTTCACCATTCTTATGTAAAGCATGATGGATAGAAATGACCGTTATCGCATAAGAAGATGCCCTCGAGAAGCGAAATATTTATTGCATGTGTTAAAGAAGATTATGTAAGATGAGCTATTTTACCAATATGGATTTGATCAAAGCATCAATTACTTTACCAGAAAGAGGTAGAAGACTAATAGCTCAATACTTAGACGGATCAAACGGTTCGCCCGAGTGCTTAATTACAGAAAATGATCAGGAAGGTAAGAAACAGGAAGGCATTTATTTTAGGCAGTTTTCCATGCAGAGAAAGCAACAAGAAATAAAGCTGACACTCATTGCTTGTTAACCTCCAACAATGTGTAGCGTGCCAACTTACTCAACTTATAGATCTTCCCTATGCAGTGCGTGTGAAGTCTATTTCATCATAAATCTGGAAGCAGGTTTGGCTGCTTTCTTCCTCTGTGGCTGCATTCAGGGTCTCATTACCCAGGATCTGTAGCAGATCAATGCGGAATTCATCACAAACGGACAAATCTCCCCACATCTAAACTTCTAGAATCAATGCCTGGCCTTGTGTTCACGCACAGTACCATCCCCAAAGGCTTGACTTATTCTGCTACTTGGTGCAGCTATGGACATGACCATCGAATTATTGAATAATAAAGCAGGCAACCTCTAACGCGTTGCTTCGACGACGACATGTGTTTTCACTACCTATCGATGTGTGTGCGTAAGGTAACTGTATTGGCCAAGAGTAATGCTCTTCACACCACCACCATCGTTTTCTATCACGTGAAGCACTAATTTTCGTATCAGTGGTCAATTGTTCCCACACTGAAATTTTTTTTATTATATATATATATATATATATATATATATATATATATATATATATAAATAAATAAACTATTATAATTTTTAAATATTTCTTTAATATGTTCTCGATAAATGTGCTAATAAAAATAGTAGTTAACTTATATTAAGTTCCTAATGTGCTAATAAAAATAGTAGTTAACTTATATTAAGTCCCTAAACTATTTACTTAAAAAATTAAATGTTTAAATTGGTAACATTCATCATTTTTTAGACATCTAAATTTCTATCAAGCATTGAAATCTATCTTTTACATAATTTTGTTAAAACAAAATTACAGCCTCTTTCGATTCACTTCTCTCTCCCCGTCTCTCTTTGCCGTGATACTCATGTAGATATATCTGTATTACTGTTGTCTGTCTCCTCTCTCTTTTCCATTTTTCCTTTTCTTCTCTCCCCACTCCCCCCATTCCTATATATCATTTCCGTTAAGTTAACCTTCTAAATAGGTCACGGTTCGGTCACTCCTCCTACCCCAATATAAAGCATGCTTAAGAGAAATATGAAATTAACCCCTCCCTATACTCTACCTTGTCTCGTTAACTACAACTATCACCCTCCCTGTTAAATTACAAAAATTACACTACCCATCAATTTCTAATCCCAATTTTCCTTTCATTTCGTTGTTGGAAGTGTTACCTGATGATCCGGAGTCATTTTAAAAGGATTTTGGTGAAATAAATTATTGTAATGGTACCTTAAAGTGGTCTGTTTTTTCATTAAATATTAGCTCTGTATTCACATTGAGCTCTCAGGATTTCAGCCTCCTTGGAATTACCCATTCGGTTTACCACGTTCTTCGTAACTTATACATATATATATATATACACTGTAAAGTTAGAAAATGTGAGAGAGAAAAATCAGTGTACGCCATTTTGATTTTTCTTTTTTAAAGAGAGATTCCTGTATTTCATTACGGATAAAATATCTGGTGAAGTGCGTAGAATGTATCAGTCGAAACTGATATTAGCAGCGTCAGTAACATGTGATTTGAAATGGCGGAATAAATTTTGTTATGTAAAGCAAATAGACAATATGAGCAAGTTTTTCTTGTGCGTCGTTGTCTGTCTTTTCCCTCAAACTAGCATCGACATCTCAAAAGACGTGTGAATTTAATTTATCTTGCAGTCTCTTAACAAAGGAATCTAATGTCTATTATCTTCAATCAGATATTTTCTGTACTACCACAAAATAAAATTAATATCATTAAATGACTTGAGTCATTTTCATTGATATTACGCCAGATTCTGTAAATGCATTATTTCTTTTAAATATACTTTTAATCAAATAAAAACTTGATCTTTATATAAACTTTTAAAGCTTATTTTCTATAATAGCAAATATTAAATTAATATCTTAATTTATTACATTTATTTTCCGAGACGGCTTGTCAGGTTTTAGGCGCAATTACATTTATATATTATACGCTAAACATAGTCTCGTGTGTTTTTCACAGATTTCCAACGTTTTGACGTCAAGAAGTCTACCTACTTTTTGACTGGATTTAACTTGAATTTTGTTTACTTTCTATATCAAGCAGAAAGAAGCCGGTGTGTGCGGCATAGCATCGACCAATTCGTTAGGCATCAGGATATCTATACACAGGCAATAGATGTTGACGTGACTAAAATCGGATTAGTGAAAATTAAATTGCGGCTGTTCTTATATTTATGTTAACTTCAGTCGATAAAATCTTTATTATGTATGATTTCCAGCGCCAATTTTTTATATTTTCTCCAAATGCCTCACACACACAAATATATATATATATATATATATATATATATATATATATATATATATATATATATATATATGTGTGTGTGTGTGTTTGAGTTTTTTGGGAGTGTTCCCCGTGTGTGTATTCGAATAAAGACAAACACAGTTGTAGGGATAAATACTGGTATATTTGTAAGAGGTAATTACCAACAGAGTGATTAGTAATAAGGAACGCCGGTTAGTAAATAACAATAGCAAATGTCTACAGTCCAACGGTATGTAATGGTAACTTGATCCTTCACGCTACACACCTACTCTCTCTAGCACTGACTTATATCGTAGAGGGATAAGTCCATTATTAGTCAGAAGGTGGGTGCGCCCCAACAGTGTGTGTGTGTGTGTGTGTGTGTGTGTGTGTGTTAATCACGAGGACAGCATTAAGTGGTGATAGTCTTTTTCATGTTTGAACGCAATCTTCAGGCCATGTGATTTGTGCGCTGGCGTGGCTATTTACAAATACAGTACGAGACAAACAAATGGACGCGCCCATTGAAATGATGATGAACAAAATATAAAGCTTATTACATTTGTATTTACACTTATTAACATTCCTTAGCATTGTGTTCTGACTTTGAGAAAGTCTACGTCGCCGCTTTTCATGTTCTTGGGCTGTCGAATAGATTGATAGCTGATAAGATTAATCGATGTGAGTCATGTGCCTGCAAGTTAATCAAAAAGAGAAATCAAACAGGAACATATAATAAACGTAGCGAATCTGACCGACTGTTAAAAACTACCGACATAGAAGATAGAAACTTGGTTTGTCAAGGCAAAAAAAAAAAAGAAAAAAAAAGACGATTTTCAACAGCTCAAGATGTTTCCAAAGCGGCTAGTTTGGCGGGTTCTTCAAGAACAGTCAAACGCAAGCTGAAAGCAAAAGGCATTGTTTCCAAATACATAAAAAAGAAACCTTTCGTATATTGAAAAAATCGACGGCACGGTTGGTTTAGTGTAACGCTTATTTACATTGGACTAAATCTGATTGGAAAGATGTTATATGGAATGACGAGAGCCCCTTTACTTTTAGATATGAAGAACGAATACATGTTGGGTATATGCCCAGTGAATCGAATACTCAAGTGATTACCACGATAAAAAAAAAAAAAAATCAACGTATGGGGTACATTCTCATCAGCCGGAATTGTTAATTAATACAAAATCAAGGAAATCATGGACCAGCATGAATACCAAAATATTCTTGTTAATCATGTGGCTTTCCGCTAATGGTCAACGCTTCACGTTCCAATACGATATGGATCCTAAGCATACTGACTTAAAGAATACACACTATGTAAACAGGAAGCGCGACGAGGGCAAATTGCAACTCTTCCAGTGGCCTAGTCAGAGTCCTAACCAGAACCCAATTAAAAACCTTTGGGTGATAATGTACAAGCGTACCCGTAATAGAAACGTTAACGCATAAGATGAGCTTTTTCTCAAATTAAACAAATGCTGGGCGTTGACTTACTAAAGAATTCAGTCTGTAGCATGCCACGAAGAATTAAGGAGATTATTAAAGTAAAAGCTTAACCAATAAAATACTAAATCATTTTTTGACATATGTACACCTGTATTAATATTTTGTATTAATAAACGAATTTTATTAAACAATTTGGTAAACATACAAAAATCGACATTCTATGGGTGCATCCGTTTTCTTTTACTTATAATTTATAATGCTCAAAGATGCATTATAGATAGCAAGATCTATTGTATTGTCCTGACGGTTATTGGGTAGGTGTCTTAGGTTAAAATTTAAAATTTATCTATTGGCTTATTAGAAACAATTGTGAGTCCGAAAGCGGTTATTTGTTGATGTTTCATAGTTTTGTTTATTAACTTTTAACTCGTTATTTGTTTTTTTATTATTCAATAATTATTTATCATTATTATTTACTTGTCTAGATATTTGCTTTCATAGTTTGTTTATTTGTGTATTATTTACTTATATCTTATTTTTATTTTAAGATCTTATTTCTTTGTTATTTCATATAAAGCATTCAAGAAAATAATATGGGTGAATGGTGTTTTCTTTAAAAAGGGAAAATAGAATGTTACTCGCTCTGTCGTTCTCCATGACCGAGAGAATGAAAAGCTGGATTTTGCTACAAAGGGTGACGCATGTTGGATCTCTCATAGTGAATTGATTTTTTTTCTGATAGGATTACTCGAATTCGCAGGCAGATAGATGTAATAAACACTAATAAATACAGATCTAAATAATAATAATAAAAATAATGTCTGATTAAAATGAATCCATTAATTCTACAGAAATTGCCCTGTTTACGTTTTGGACACGAAGCTGAGCAGTTATGAAGCTTTCAAAGAAAACTAGGATGTGTTTCCATGAAAAGCGAAAATAGAACCTTGCTTCCTTCGTCCTTCTACATGGCCGATCGGTAAAGCACAATGGATCAAATGGGGCTTTCCGCTACAAAAGGGAACACATTTTTCTTTATGATGATTTATTGAATTTGCAGGACGATAGACGTAATACACACGGTTTAACAAATACAAACTATTTCATATACGGGGTGTTTACTATTAATAGCCTTTGAGGTAATAAAAGAAAACACACAAACACATGAAACTGTGAAAATGTCAACTCTGTATTAAGAGTTTCTGGCAAGCCCCATATATATATATATATATATATATATATATATATATATATATATAGAATAATAATAAACTTAGCATATAAGCAGCTATACCCGTCCAGAAAAACCTAGGTGTTTTAGCTTGTGAATGAACAAACCAATATCCAAGGGAAAAAAAGGGTAAAAAAAGAAAGAACTAAGAACATGTACTTCCGGCGAAAATAATCGTCTAGAATCTAAGTTCAGAGTCCAAAGAAAAAACCTCCGACACGAGTAAAGTAAAATAACTAAACAAAGTGCTCAATACGCAAAATAAGTAAATAAACCTAAGTGCCAGACGAACCTACCTAGGTTTCACCTACGCGGATCGTCAGGGCGGACTGGCCCTGACGATTTCTCTCTCTCTCTCTCTCTCTCTCTCTCTCTCTATATATATATATATATATATATATATATATATATATATATATATATATTATTTTTCGGGCGTACATTTACTAACCACTAGTAGTAGTTTCATCAAACTCTAAGCAAATACGAAGGGCCCATATAATTAAGGAATTTATATAAAGTTTCTCCTTTTTTGGTATCGAACGCGTTTCTTCGGTGTGACTTATTAGCACACTGCGTTAAGAGTTGTTTCTTTTGAGCCTTTATTAATACTATTATTGCTCGTTCCAATAATGATGGGCTCTTTAAGTTTAGTTGTTGCATTTGTTGGTAGTTCTCAAATGAGTCTGTTTCTATTATTTGGCACAGTTTTTGTTTGTGATTATGTAGCTCTATGTTCCACAAGGTTCGAAGAAGCGTGATCTACGCTAAGATCTCAATGCTTAATTCGCTCGTAGGCATTTTAAATCCTTGATACGAGAACGCGGTTGCCTACAGATGATATTTTAGTTGGTAGTGATAGTTTTGTATCTTCTCGGAAATAGCAGCTGAAACCACAATTTCCTCTTTGGTTCTCACCGGCCTTTTGAACCCCTAGGGCCTACAGGAATCACGTTTTCCGGCTATACCAGTTTGAAAGATTTATGTTCATAACAGATGCCTCTTTGCATCTGCATAAGAGTAAACGAGTCTTTAAAGAAGCCGTGTCTTTGTTTGCTGATATGATGTGACACCGTACAGCCTCTAACAAGTTTGGTTCTCGGGAACTCTGGCGACTTTGTATTAGTTTTTAAATAAGTATAATTCTCCTCTCTTAACTCAATTTTAGACGCTATCATCTTCTGATAAAGCAGAATCTTTTGCTCGTAAATTCTCTTGACTCATCTGGAGTAACTTTGCCTTAGTTTTTACCTAGAACTGAGACGCTATTGAGTGATATGCAAATAACCCTGTCCATGATTTCTGCGCTCACCATAGGGACTAGATGGTATCCCTCTGATAGTTCTTAAGAAATACGCTCTTGAATTTCTTCATGTTATAAATCTACAATAAATGCCTCGTTGTTTCTTGGTTTCTTGCTTGTTGAAAATCCTCTTCTGTAGTTCTAGTTTTAAGAATACTGATCGTTCTAACTAATATTCTACCTCTCTTGTCAAGATACTAGGTCAACTGCTGATGTATTAACAATTCTTGATGAAAGAGCCTGTCAGGCTTTAGATAATAATGGTGAAGCTCAGACTGTTGCTTTGTATATCTCGATGTCCCCTTGACAGGCACTGACATGATTGTGTTCACAAATTGAATGGTTATGGTATTTCTGGTCACTATTATCAAATCGCGAAATGAAAGTTATCCTGAACATCAACTCTTTTACATATTTTTCATTAATGTAGATGTCACGTCAGTTTTATCTTACGTTGATCCTAATTTTCATCAACGACCTTTCTCCTCGCCTTTATCCTCGCCAGAATATATCTTAAATATTTATAAGTCTACCATTTATCCATACTTTGAATATTGATGCCACATCTGGTCTGGAGCTTCTGAAATATATTTTGAAATTCTTTATAAGCTCCAAAAAGAATCTGCAGTGTTAACTCGCATGGCAGATTTACTCAACGGCTAACGTATTCTTTGTGTCTTTTCTAAAAATATGTCCCCTGGTAATTGTTCTGAT
>CAHIKZ030004648.1:845000-847500 GCA_903632075.3 Acanthosepion pharaonis | reverse complement strand
AGCTGTGATGGACATATCAAAAATTTTGTGCTTAGCTTGAGGTAGAAAGCTAGATAGGGGATGACCAATCTCGTCTTACGTGGCGTTGGAAGCAGAGACTTCTACGGTAAATGTGAGATAATCTTGATTATTTATAATAATAGTAGCCACTAACATTTTGTTTCAATTCAATATAGTGTTTGAGACTTAACAGAAGTCGCGGGAACCAAGTTTTGAAGTCAACTTCAGGTTGGATTGAAAGCCCACAGCTGATCTTGGCATTTTCCAGAACTTTCTTGCAATAATTACGGGTAGTTTTCAATGCAGTCATCGTTCTGATACACTGTTCAGTTTTACAGAATTTGACGGTCCGATATGGGATTAGCACATTCTTACGTGAATCAAGGTTGTCTATTCAACCTCTGTCGATAAGTTTTATGTCTGGCAAAATAAATCTCTCCATTGCAGAAATAATCAATATAAAAATGAAGAGACTGTGCTTTTGAAGAATGCTGAGAGAGGAACTTCAGCAATGTAATAACTGAAGCTATCCGAGTTAGCTTTGCATTGAGAAGAATATTGAAATGTTGTCCAATTAAATAGGGTCATCGGAGAATGGCTTCGGTTTGGGCACAGAAAAATGCTTGGTTTAAAGAGACCAGTGGAAAACAACACTACAGTTGAGCAATGTCTGGACATATGATGAGAAAGAGGTCGAAAACCTGATGAGGTTTATCTATGATCAGGGTGAAATTGTACGCAATGAAGATGGCAGGATAATCGTTTCCTTCTTCATCGATTTTTTTAGTGGACTAACCAATCCTTATGATGAAGATTTGAGTGGACTCATGTATGAAGACAAGCTCGGGGATGATTCAATGAGAATACTATCTTTCTTCTTAGCTTTTCAGGCAGACATTATCAGAACTCTATCATCCTTGAGGGATATTGATAGTAAAGTTGAACGGCATAATATGAACGAAGGCCATGCAAAATGGTACGAATGAGAAATCAAGGTACACGTTTTTGGAATTTCTGCACATAGGTCTCCACTTTGATATAAGCCGTATTCTCAAGGCAGGGTCCATGATAATTAATGGATTTGTTTAGTGATTGGACATGCGGAGCCAGGAACAGTGAAATCCTGAACTGGAACAGATTAACTGAGATCAATGTCACACATGAAGATTAGTTTACATTTGATCTTTTGAAGATGACGTTCAAATTTCCTGATAGTTTCATTGTACACACCTTATATTAGTACATGAGATGGATCTATTGTTTTGGAAACCTGGCTTTTATTCTTATTTTTATAGATAGGGTTTTGGTATGGGCAGGTGATAGATTAGGATAACATAATAGCCACACTCACAAGTAGTGTTATGGTCCGGTTCCTTGTACCACGGTGAAAGTCCAAGGTAGAACCATTAAAGAAGAACTCGAAGGCGGATATGGAATAACACAGATATATTACAAACAGGAATATATACAGAGAAGTAGAAAATGTTAGTACGAACAATCAGGTTCAGTAGTAATTGTCTGAACGCGACTCTCTTTCGAACTGCCTCTGACTCGACTGACTGACACCTGATGGACTTCACTCCAGACTTCAGACTGAACTCCCTGCTTCCTCTTGAGGCGCAGTATTTATTACGTATGGAATAGACCATTATGTTATTATGGGTAAGGTCCCATGACAAGTAGTATATGTAAAAGCTATTCGGATTGTTTGTCAGATGTAACTGTACACTTCGTCAGGGTATCGAGATGCACCAGCAGACACCACTGCACATCCCTCGTCCTATTAAATATCCCAAACCAAATTCATCGCAACACAGTAAACCCATTGTTTTACACCTCCTTTGAAATTATTTTATGGTTCTGATGCTTGCCAGGCGGATAAACGCCAGAATCTAAAACGTTTACCTCCCATACACTTAATGAAGACACAGCAAATCCAGAATATTTTAAGGCAAATCACCCCAAGCAAGACGGAGGCGCCACTAGCACGCAAGGGGTTACAGAAGATAGAGAACATGATTAAAAAGGCATGTTTAAGGAAAGTATACAGAGGAGGACGTGGAACAAGCTCAGTGTGTCAGATGTTGATTAGCATTACATCTAAATATTTAAAGATTATAGTCATCGGGGAAGCAAGTAAGGAGAAGAAAGTTTCACAGACGGGAAGTGTGTGTGGGGGGGAAGCAGTTTGAGTAGAAGAGACGGTTATATTTAACCGTTTTGACAGTGAAAGGGTGAGACCGAGTTGCCAGCCTGGTAGCACGTTTAAATTCATGCAGACTCAGAACTAGCGACAGTCGCTCGTCGGAACAGTTGCCGCGAAAATATTTGTAGAAAAGACAGAGGGAGGCCACAGCATGTCTGTGGGATAGCAATTGGAGACTTGACGCCAGATGAGGACCTATCGTTTTAGATATTAGTCTCTGGATTTTGTCAAGGACCTCGAGACGAACAGCGGGAGCAGCAGACCATATATAACAGCAATACTCGATGCAAGGAC
>CAHIKZ030004648.1:832500-840000 GCA_903632075.3 Acanthosepion pharaonis | reverse complement strand
AACCCAAATTCAACTGAGACATACAGTTTACGCAAATACAAACACAGGTACACAATTAGTCGCCCGAACAGAAATACACAAGCACACACGTTCAGGCGAATGTATACGTACATTTTCATACATAGACGCATGTGCAGAGGTAGACACACACATAAAACACGCACCTCCCTAACTCAATAACAACAAAGCAGATGTCATCAGAGAAGGCGAAGAAAGAATGAAAGAATAAATGAAAAGAAAAATTCGAGAAAATGAAAGTAACAATCAATTTACAAACGAAAATGATAGCAACATATTCACAGCAAAATAAAAACACAAGGAAACCGACGCAAATTAACAGACTCTCTCTGTTCTGACGTCTATGCAGCTACGAAACATTAAAGTAAACATGAGTGAAGTGAAAATACTTTTATTATTAATTATATATATATATATATATATATATATATATATATATATATATATATAAAATTAAAACAATATATATAAATATATATATATATTAAAATTAAACTATATATATATATATATATATAGTGATGCATATTTCATTAAATAATATAGACAAGTTTTGTCTATTTATTTTAAGTAAGTTCCATTCATATTGTCTGATAAGCTTAATCACATTATCATTGAAACACGAAAGGAAATCACCATATTGATACATGTTTAAATCCAATCTAAGCTTTCAGCTTACATAAACTATCAAAGAGGACAATATATCAACCAATACACGGAACACTAATGATATGAAAGGAACTTACTTAAAATAAAATGAAAAAATTACTGCTTAAATATACACAATATATACAAATATATATATATATATATATATATAGAAAAAGTTTCAAATTAAAAATTATAATGTTTTATTTTATGAAAGTATTTATTTATTTATATATATATTTGATATTTCAAATTGTCCTCAATTTTTCATCAGAAATAACTGTTTTGTTACAAATAAATTAAAATTACTGTTTGTTGGCAAGTAGCGTCCTTCGAGAGACGCGGACGTCACGTGATATGGAACGTCACTGTTCAGATATTCCTAACTTAAATCTAACTGTCATAAATATTTTAAAAAATATTTTTTTACTATATCTAAAGAAATTGCTTAGCTATTGAAATATTTATAAAGATTTAAAACACCTAAGTCCCTATTCAACCTTAATTTATGTGTATTTAATTTTAAAATCCAATATGTTTCTTTTTTTCTGCGTGTGAATGTGGAAGTAAAATCGGAATCTATTAATAAACATTTGCAGTTTTCTAATGTGTGTCCTGATTGATTGTAGTGTTTAGCTATGGGGATCATTAGCTTAAAACTACTTAAAGAGTTTACCTCAAACTCCATCCGTAAGATGTGGTAAATACAAATACAAATATAATAGCTTCATCCACATTTAAAGAAAAAAACTAAAAATAATGGAAGCATTAACAATAACAAAGAAAAAAATTCAACTATCAACACAGCCGCAATGTGCGGTGTTTGGGACATAAAACATTTCTATAACTGGACATACATAAATTTAAATATCCATACATTCATTTAAAGGAGATAATTCTTGATAATAGCTAAAAGAATGGCCCAAAGCTCTCGGATGTGCAGAATATTTGAACAGTTTTTACAAACTTTATCTCCAGATTACGAAACACTTATACGAACACAAGAAAAATTAAAAAACTTCATCGCAATACTTTGTCAATGTCTGTAATGAAACTTTTATAATATAGGGATTGCTGCCCAAATATAAAATTATATATATATATATATATATATATATATATATATATATATATATATATATATATATATATATATATATATATATGTGTGTGTGTGTGTGTGTGTGTGTGTGTGTATGTGCGTGTTTTGGGATGTGAAGCTAGTGTAATTGGTAACGGTGTGACAATTAGAACGAGGTGAGTTAAAATTCAGGTAGGTTCTGTTTTGTACACAACACGCTAATAACTTTGGAAATTGTAAAAGATACGTCCAACTCTGTGTTAAATCGTAAATTAGTTTACTCCTGAGAAAGAACGTTTGAAGAATTCATAGAATGTTTGGAGATTTCGTTTCTGAAAAGCTGGCTAGACAGAATTCTTGAATTCACTGATTCGTCTAAGAGAAATCTCAATGCAGCACTACGACGCAACGTCTACAAGAAACCATCCATTCGCATATCACATTTATTGCGCGTAAAGGAATATTATGAGAACGTATAGATACTTCTCGATACTATAAAGTTCTGAGACTGCAACTGGAATATATGTGGAGATTAAAGGAGGACAAGTGTATTGAAGGGAATGCAGACAGGATTCATAAAATATTGCTGCTTTCTATGCCTTTGGAAAAGATACCAAATACTACATTCATGCAGAGTGGCCTCAGTGAGAAATCTTATGAGCTAGGAATCTCTGAAATTCAGAATAAGCCATTAGTAAAGCCATAAAATGTTCTTCCCCCTTATTCCGTAAAGCTTTGGTTTATTAAACAATGCGTGAAGATATTTAATAGTGAGAAGACTTTAAATAAATTAAGTACATTTCTCCAAAATCTAACCACGTCTAAAAAACAAGGAAAAAAAAGATCATCGACGTAAATCTGAAGAAAGAAGTGTTCCTAATTCTAAAGATAAAGGAACTGAGCTTTTCTGTATAACAAGAGATCTCAAAATTTGAGAAATGAAGTAAAATATATTCTAAAGATTTTGCAGCAAATTTATTTCATTGAAAATATATGTCGTTGATTAACGTCTAGACATTTTTGCATTTTGTTTGATGAGAAACGGGAACACTTCTATGAAGATAGATAATCAATGGAGCAGAGATATCAAGGATTTGGGAATAAAGGAATGCTTTCTAACTGTTATACGGGAATGAATCGGATAAGCACCAGAGAAAGTCTAAATCCCTATGATTTTAAGTTATAATTCTATAGAGAGTATTAGAGATTGATTTTGCATAAATGGTCTTAATTCTGTACAATTAATGACCACCTAAATGGCATATCTTTTATATATTATATCCTATAAGTATACTAATTACGTACCCAAACGTGAAAACTACAGGTGTCAGTAACATGGAAATATAAGCAGATAGAGAAAAAGCAACTTCAGGTTCGTAATCAGAATAAAAAAAGAAAAATCAACCCTAATGATTAAAAAACAGGAGATTATCAACATATACAAGATGGTTCACTTTCTTCATTACTTCAGTTTGCGATGAGTAAATTGTGGCTATTTATATTTATAATTTCACGCACATTGTTTTTGATTTTGTCGATCGTAGGGTCATTCAGCCACCGCCAGTGAGTAAATGCACATCAAAATGCAATTCACTCCGTCAGAAATTTGGAAATGTCATGCTGTACTGGTTCGTATTCGCGCCTGAAGCACCAATACGGACATTTCAGGATGTTTTGGGCGCCAATCTGAGGACAGTATAGAGCATTCGAAAAGAGTTGGATGAGTCTAATGGTGATTAAGAATGTACGGCAACTCCGAACACTCGCTCTGGTCGTTCTGGTAAGAAAACTACTCCCGAATTTTGTTGGTTAGAACCTCAGTTGTTCTTCCCTGGGTCAAGAAGGTGGCTACTGGCAGTCCCTATGTCTGACAATTATGATTCGGCACCATGTCACACAAGCAAGAGTTCACAGTTATGGATGTCAGACAATTTCTGCGATCACATGACGCTTCACATCTGGCCACCTATCTCCCCAGGCTGCAACCGCCTTGATTATTGTGTGGGACGCAGTTGAGCGAGAGATCAATAAAACTCCTTGTAACTCCGAAGATTAACTGAAGGCATGAATTATGGCAGCTCTCACCAACTGAAACAAGCAGACCGAACAGAAGAGTTGCAGGAAATTCCGAAGTCGTCTGGAGGCCGTGGATGAAGAAAATGGCGATTTTATTGACTACATTTAGTATTTCAAGATATTTTGTGTACTTTTGTTAAATATGTCTCTTATACTGAGATGTCTGAGTTATTTTAATTTTTGCGTCATCTAGACGACAGTTTATCCATCGCACAATGTATACTTTCTATTTCTACACACAAACTTTCTGTCTCTCTCTCTGTCTCTGTCTCTGTCTCTCTCTCTCTCTCTCACACACACACACACACACACACACACACGTATATTATGGAAAATATTTTCGGAGCTTATTAATATTATTCAAGCAAAAATTTGTCCGAATTTTTTCTTGCATATATTTACATAAAACATTTACAACTATCTATATATCTATTTACTGATTCTACACAAACACACCCGCACACTCCCACATACACAAACAAATATATATATATATATATATATATATAAACATGAGTAAAGAAATATTCATTATAGCTGACTGGAGACACTCGACATTTCCAATTTTGCATCATGTCTTTTCTTCACCAGACATTTCCAATCTCATAAATTATACGAAGATGCAATATACAGCAACCACATATATCTAACAAGAGTTGCTTCGTGGTCGACAAAGTGGATCTTATATTTCTTAGCGAAAAGCTTGGAAAGTATCTGAATGCTATGTTTTGTACATGAATTCATTATTTCAGTTATTAATCTAAACAGAGTTGAATAAAAAATATGGATGCTTTCAAGAATCAATCATATCTTCTGATTATCTTCCAAAATCTCTTTCTCCCCTCTCTCTCTCTCTCTCTCTCTCTGTCTATATATATATATATATATATATATATATATATATATATATATTTTTTTTTTTTTTTTCATATATATATATATATATATATATATATATATATATATATATATATATAGGTACAATTAAATATATATGGTGACACAATTTTTTAAAATCTTCCCACATTAATAAAGGGTTCAATTGTACTTCGAAGTATAAATATTTCTCATTAAAAATGGGCACATACCAGACGCTATATATATATATATGTGTGTGTGTGTGTGTGCAGGAGTTGTACAAAATAATGGAAACTCCTGGAATCTTAGTATCATGATTTTGTAAATAAAACCATCACACGTTTGTAACTTTCATGTTTTTTGATCTATTATTAATTTATCTTGTCTTACTTTATTAAAATTGTTGTTTTCTTACAGTTATGAGCAGAGGAAATTAATCAAAATTCATTAAAATGGCAGATCTATCTGAGGTGCTCGTATGGCAAGGGCTAGTGTAAAAGAAAACCGGTGAATTATTTGCTGTAGCAAGGAGTACTGTCTCGAAAGTAATGACAGCATTTGTAAAACCTCCTCACTGAAGCAAAACTCTAAGAGAAAGCGAAAGCTGCCTTATAGGGACCGTCGGATTCTTACGTGGATTATTAGGAAGGATCACAAGAATACAGCTCCTAAAATTACAGCAGAACTTAATGACCATCTCGAGAGCCCAGTTTCTTCAAAACTGTAAGAGGAGAGCTGCACAAAACCGGATTTACTGGAGGACTGAAATCAGAAAACCATTTCTTTCACAAAGCCATATTGCAAAGCGTTTAGAGTGGAAGAATGTTATTTTGTCGGCCGGATCAACGTTTACCTTATTTCCGACATCTGATCAAGTATACGTGTGGAAAAGTCTGAAAAACATTTGAACCAGGCTTCTTCCAACTGGTAAACATGAAAAAGGATCTGTGATGTTCTGGTCTATATGTTGGAAATCCGGTGGTCCAATGGTTTCCATTGATGGCAGGATCAAAATTCACGACTGTTTAAAAGTTTTAATAGATCAATGGTCGGGAAACTATTTCCAGAGGGAAACAACGTTTTCAGGATGATAATTTACCAATTCACACAGCTAAATTTGTGTCTGAGTGGCACTAACAACATTTTAGTGAAGAAGACTAAATTATTAGGCCGCCACAGTCCCTAGATCTCAATATTATTGAAAATTTATAGTGCAATTTACGAAAACAAGGAGTCGATATCCTCCACCAACATCAATGAAAGAACTTGAGACTCTTTTAGCAGTAGAACGGACAGAAATTCCTCTGGAATGCATTCAAACTTTGTATGAGTCCATACCTCGTAGAATTCAAGCTGGAATTACTGCCAAAGGCAGTCCTAAACCATATTAAAATAAATTTGTTTGAAATGTCCAGGTTCCATTATAATCAATGAGCTAAATAGGAAACCAGGGATAAACTTCTACTCCTGTTGAACATACACACAAACACACACACACGCACACACACACACACATATATATATATATATATATATATATATATATATATATATATATATATATATATATATATATAATATAATTATAAAATTGCAATATATATGAATATATATATATATGTATATCTATATGAATACATATATCCAGATAACTTTTTTCTAATATTTAAAAAACCGTATAATCAATTCACACAAAATCTTTACACAATGTTGGCAACACTGACCCGCGCAATCATTTTCGTACTGATCTGCGCAATGTAAACTAAATGGCGCCATATTTGTATATGTATATATGTTGGGAATAAATATATTTCAACTGACTTTTCTCAGACTTCTCTCTCTCTCTCTCTCTCTCTATATATATATATATATATATATATATATATATATATATATATATATATATATATATATATCAGTAAGCAATAATGAATTATTAGTAAAATGGTAACAAAGAACATGAGAAAATAGCTCGAAATGAAGTATTCGGATCCACATTAGCCTCTAGAATTACCGACCACCCAATAGCCTTCAGGATAATGCGATAGACATTACTACCCATAATGAGCCACTGATAGATAATTATATTGGTCACACTACTAAATGCCTACGAATTACTTTACATCCTTTTGACTACCGCTCCATTTGAAATCATTTAAACGCACACACAAACCTAACAGACGCCATCCGAAACATACTAGTAGAAAATACAAGCATAATAACCTAATCCACATGTAAAAAATTAAAACTAATGGTAGCCTTAATAATAAAAATAAAAACTAACACTCATTAACATTAACTAAGAACACGGCCACAATAGGCTAACTGTGTTCGGAACATAAAAAAACCCTAAACTCTATGTTCATACACACAAACCATGCATTCAGTTAAAAAGTAAAAATAACAACATCCTTGATATTGGCTAAAAGTATATTTCGATGCACTCGAATTGGATTTGTACTATTGAGTAAAAATAAATTAAAGTAAAAAGCTTAATCACAGTACCTTGTCAATCGTCTTTAACGAAACATGTATAAAAGAGCAGTTTGCTGCCTAAATACAATATATATATATATATATATATATATATATATATATATATATATATATATATATATATATATATAAACGTAGACACACATTTATTTATAAACCTATGCGTGTACATTTGTGTCATAATATACCTCTAAATACTTTCTATTCATTTTCAAACGTATATATATATATATATATATATATATATATATATATATATATATATATATATATATGTGTGTGTGTGTTTGTGGGTGTGGGTGTTGGTGTGCTTTTGTATGTTA
>CAHIKZ030004648.1:817500-827500 GCA_903632075.3 Acanthosepion pharaonis | reverse complement strand
TGTCCTTTTTTCTAGTGTAATTTAAAAGGCAGAAGACAAAGCCAATATTTTTCTTCTTTTATTATGAATGCTTCAAGACTGCTTGTAGATGCTGTGATGAAGAAAAAAATGTCCCTCAAATTTAGCTACGTATAAACAAGTTTTAGCGATGCGAGAAATTCAGACTATATACAAATGGAAGTAAATTCTCGACGATGTTTATTAAAAAGATACATCTTCTTGGCTGTTAAAAAGAAAGAATATATCTCCTGAATATCTTTGACAAACTTTATATAAAGACGCCTATATATGACAATGTTTTCATATGAAAAAAATTATGTAAAAGCGCATATATGAGATAACTTTTGTATATGATAACTTTTATATAAAAGTGCGAATATACAACTATAATATATATACAACTATACATGACTGCATTTATCTGGCAATATTTATATAAACCATATATATTCGGACAATTTTATATGACAAATTTAGGTGAAAGCGTATAAAAATACGAAAACTTTTTATATGATAGTTTTATAGGGCACTTCGATGTGGCGTAATGGTTATAATGCTTGTCTTTTGGGATTAATTACGACTGAGTACTGAGCTCTATCCTCACTGTGTGCCCCATTCTTTAATCCTTGTATCAAATCTAAACTACGTTTAGAAAAAAAAAACTTTGGGCACCTCGAGGCGATGTAACGGTTAGCAAGCTTGTCTCGCTAGAACTATTACGACTGAGTAGTGATTTCGATTCTCACTGGGTGCCCACTACTTTCGACATTGTGCCACATCTAGGCTACCCTTGGAAAAACACTATATGATAGTTATTATCGAAAACCGCATTATATACGATATTTTTAACATCATAGAATAAAGCTGCTTCTCTTTTCTCACACATGAATGTGGATGTCATTGTGTTTACCTGAATGTAGAAAGGCCGTCTATCTATCTATCTATCTATCTATCTATCTATCGCAGTTTGGTCTTACTCAATTACATAGATTTATGCATATAAGTAATTATTTGTTAGTTTCTTACACTCACGCACACACACACAAACACGCAGATACACAAACACACCCACTAATACAGATCGGTCTTCAAAAATGTTTTCACAACATACAGTTTTAGTAGGTAAAGTATGTATATAAAAAATAAGGCATTAATAGTAATAATTAAAATGTAATTTTCACTTAAATTCTATCTAGTCTGAGTATGGTGGAGATTACATTCCTTGACCATTTGACTTGATCGATCTTTGAAGACTTTCCCATGGTCATTTGTGTCAACGTTAACATAGCAGAAAAGCCTGAAATTTGAACTCCTGTGGATGCACCCAATTTCACTCTGATATTTGTTGCACAACCGGCACACAATCCAGTGTTATATCATGGCTTGAAGGAGCTTATTCTTCATCGTTTTTCGATTTCTTTTATTTTGACTTTGATCCATACTTTTTCTGCATACTTAAGTAAACCTAACTAAAACAGGTTTTTTCTATCTTATAATTTTACTAGTACACAAGCCTTGCTTTTATGGGTATTCTAGGTCGCGAGACATGATCAAATACGCCATGAATGGATACGGTACATACAGCAACAATAATAATAATAATAATAATAATAAATATTATTTTTATTTTCGAATTATTGGCCACAACTACAGGAAATATTGTGAACAGATATTTGTAAAGATTTTCTTCCAGTAGAGTTTGCAGTTTGATATGTTAAGTGTGAAACACAAATTTTAGACGCACTATATAGATTTGACATCATTTTTAGTTTCTTTTAATATATACCTTGTCTTTTCAAGGCGTGTGCGATCATGGCTCTCCACATTTTCCTGTCTTTTGTTACTCTTTGTCAGACTTGACTTTTTGCTGCCTCTGTTCTGCAAGCCATTAGGTATTTTTTCTCTGTCCTTGGAATCTATCTATCCCGTGTGTATCAAATTCACCTTGACTTCTTTTCTCATTATATGCTCCAGAAAATCCAGTTGTCCTATTCGAATTATAATATCGTTTTCATGTCCATTTTCCCTAAATCTTCGTTGGTGCAAACATGTTCCGTACATGATTTACTCATCATCCTTCTGTAGAACTACTTTTCCCTCAAGTCCCTTCTTCATTTGTAAGGATTTTTTTAATGATCGGTTGATTCGTTTCCTACGGTTTTTTCAAACATTTACAGGTTATTTACAGCCAGAAAATATTTTTAGATTATGACATGCTTTTTAGATAATGATTTCGTGATAAAAGTCTTATTAATTAATCCATAGCTGGGAGAGAAAATTGGATTCCGAGCCATTGTACATTACACCACCCACACATCCAAAATTTGCAACACCTGCTATACTCAAGTGGTTACCAATATAGATACTGACTTGTCTCAATGTTGCTTAATTTCTGTAATCGTACGGGAACTGCGGTTTAAACACGAGATGGCCGTAAGCTAATCTTCAAATAATTCATTGCTATATCGTGGACCAGTATTGCATAAAACTTCAATACTAGTCAAATTAGGTGATTGTGAATACTTAGTAGAAAATTATAATCATCATATAAATGTATTTATTGTGTACCATGGAACAGTTTATGTTCTTCTCCATCTTCCAAATTATTTATTAGTTTTTTACGCCTCAAAAATATCGCTTCTTAACTGATCCACATAAGTTTTTGTTAATCTCTCTCTCTCTCGCTCTCTACTCTTTTCTGTGTATAGGTAACCACAAAAAGAACTTAATGGCTCTTTTTGGCGCCAGGGAACCAAAGCTTTTAATCTGTAGATTCCTTCATACTTTGCAGGTTTACGTAGAACTCCTTTTTTGTTTTTATACTTTGTCCACAATATACTGGTTATAATCTCACAGGAGGCGTTAAACCCATCACTAATCTTATTTGTAGAAGTCCAATTTTCAGCATATTTAGAGCAGCAGGCTTTCCATTGCGACTGGAAAAAAAAAACTTATTTTCAGATGATTTTCATAAGAATCGACTTTCATACACTTTTCATCTTGTCTAGTGAGCATCCAGGTTTGCCAAGTTCCGATCTCTGTTTTTTTTTTCACTTGACTGAATCCAAACAGCAAGTACTTCAAATGTCTGCTTGCTTTAAGTCATTTCTATCTATTTTCATCATAACATCCTCTACTTGATTTTTTAGCATAGACTCGATTCTGGTGAAATATCTACGCAATCTTATCACCTATGCTTCAACCTCTCGTCTGAGATTATAATATAATAAAGTTCAGCGAATACAAGGCTTGAGTGTAAATCAATGTAGAGGGCTGCTGTTAAAATGGTACTAAAGAATGAGTTATGCGATATGAATGGATGATCATTAGGTAGGAACTGAAGATTATGAAGATTACGATAATAGATAATGATGGATTGAATCTTAAGATTTTACATTTTCAGGGAAGCATCCGCACGGGAGTTTGTTTCCCCGTAGTAGCAGTAGATAATGGAATAAGACTGTGTGAATGATAGTTTCTCCTTAAATTTGAAACACGACTGATAATGAGTAGGATTCGAAACCGTGGAAATAGAATGGTCTTTTCCAGATGTAAAAATCTAAATGAGAGACCTAAAGAATGGAGCTCATCGAAGCAGTTGCCATGGAAATAAGGATAGAGTAGAGATATGATTGTGGTTTTGTATCTAATAACCAACAAGTCTGCCGGAGATACTTCTGTGTTTCTGGTTAAGCTATAATTAGGTTTCTAGATTCGAGCGGTTCTGTTTTATCAGCTTTGTCGCTATCGAGCACATATTCTGCAAAAGGGGAATGGCATGCCCTGGGCTTTTCCCAACTTGGGGACCGTGAGACGGATTATGGTCTATATCTGTTGAAGATATATGTCCACAAGAAAACGAGGCCATGGGCTTGTAAGCTTCAACATGTGGCTGGGAGGTGTCGAGATTTAACCTTAGCCCGTTTGGAGGGGCCGGGATTAAAAGAGCAAATACTCAGTTTGCCTCCTAGTATCTGACTGCCTGACCACTTTCATCACACTATGAAATGACTTCAATATGCTGCTTCCACGTGACTTCATCTCAACCGTAATCGTCTTTTATACGACTTCACATCTATTGGAGAGACGTTGCAGGCAGATGTGATGAGAAAAACGTAAGAATGAATGACATTTATTTGATTCGAAGGCGTGTGTCGATGTAAGATCATGAAAACAGCTATAAAGAAAGACGAAAACGCTTTAGCAGGTCTATTAACATTTTCGTCATTTACTGAGCTGTGCGTTTTACTTGAAACAAAAAAGTGTAAATAGCTTTTGAGTACTTGGTGTATGTCCTCTAAGTTTGCGAAATACGCCTTTGGTGGTTAGATATTTTCGGATATTTCTTCTTGAATGTCAAAAGAAAAAAGCAAATTATATCGACATATAACAAATAAATGCAATCAAATATATACATTATGCTTAAAATAAATATAAATTTACTAAAATCTGTAACCATTGAAAGAATGGCTAACATATTTAGTACATTTCTACATTTTGTTTTTAATAAAGAACATATATTTCTGAATTAATTCAACTTGTAATGTTAAAGTCATTGAAATCAGATACATTTTAAAGTACGTTATCAACCTTATTAAAAAGCGTTTTATATTGTCTGATTATTTTTATGGTGGTACGGGGAGCATCTTCGCTCATAAGTCTACCATTTGTCCACGTTTAGAATGTTACTACCACTGGTGCTCCTGCTGTATATTTAACATAATCCTTGATAAAATCCAAGGAATAATTTGAAATATCATTGGACCTGACCTGTCATCTCGGCTTCAGTCACGTTCCCAGCGCCATCATGTAGATTCATTGTGTCATTTCTATAAATAATTTCATGGCAATTATTCTGATGAAATTTCATATATAGTAGCAAAATTCTATGAATTTAAGCGTCGGAATATGCAAACAGTTTCATTTCTCGCACTTCTCACTTGTGGTACTCTTTCCGGCTTATTGCTTTCCAGGAAGAATGATCTTCAAAAATTTAAATACAATGCCAATCGTTATCTTCTGTCTCCTTAATTTCTGTTCTTTTATTATTCTCGTTCCCTAATAATGTTTTCTTTGTATTCGTGAAAGAATATAAGAAAAAATGATTATGTATGTGTGTTAGTGTTTCTCTTGCTTTGCTTGGGGTGAAATGATTACAAAAACGGCAGGTCGGATGGTATATCTGACTAAGTATATTCTTTCATGTCCCTCTAAGTGTCTATACTGTTAAATGTCTTTTTATTATTTGTATTTAATTAATTTATCTTACAAACTTTTAATTGCCTAAGAAGAATGTTAATTTCAATGATTTAATGTATCTTGTTTTGAGACGAAAATTTTTTTTTGGAAGGCCTTTGTTAGGTTTTAATTTTAAGTTGCAAGTCGTTTCTTTATGTAGATTTTATTTTTATTTTCAATCCGGGCTCTTACAACGGCATTTATTTTAGTAGCAAAATGTTATCATTAAGAACAAAACAAAAAGACAATGCGGTTATGGTAAAGTATCACCCGGTTATGATCAGAGGTGGTGCCAAAGGTTAAAGAAAGTGTTGAAATAATAAAACCAGATTTTGAATCTGTTGGGGAATTTATCGGATCTGATGTTTGAATTTCACAATAAACATTGAAGCACTTAGCCATTCAGGGGATTCAAATTCGGAATTTAGATTAAAGCAGCCCGTCCTTCGAGAACTACATGGGTATCGCGTCTATTCTGTCCTATGACACCAGACAGCCGTCTGTCCCTTTTGGGTTAGAGTTTTGTGTGCCGTAGAGAGTAGAAATATTTCGGTTCAGGCATTGTTTGCATCCTTGATATAGAAAAAGAGAAAAACCAAAGAGAGTTATAAATAAGTGAAAAAAAAGGGAAAGAAAACGAAGACAGCTGCATTGGAGGGAAAAGAAAAGAAAGAAGATGCAGTGAAGAACAAGTAAAATAATAAGTTATTAATGAAATGATTCGCTAGAAAAAAGTAAATAAACTATTTGTCTTGTGATATACTGACAGGTGAAAGCATAAAAAAGAAGATGAAGAAATCCCAGTGCTTTGTTATATAAGGGAAGGAGGAAAAAAAGAGATCAAGATGATCAGAGAAAAAAGAAACCTTATTTCGCAATGGATTTGCTAACGTAAACAACACAAATCCCCCCCCCAAAAAAAACAACAAAAAAAAAACTAAGACGTATGTGGAATAATGATAAGAACATAACATTTTTCCTTTTAGGTAGAAAGGAAGAATGTACAGCAACAAATAAAAGACCTATGGATAGTTAAGTTTGTCTCAGTCAATTATGTGCCATGCGTGATACACGATTTAGTGATAACGTATCTTTCGATACATGACTGACAAAGCATATTTTTTCCCCGCGGGAGGTTGCCATTTTTTTTCTGCAGCCGACCAATTGCCATCCAAGGCTATAGAACACGGTCTGTCCTGCTATTTACCACAGTTGGAGTGAGAAGAAGAGGATTTATACCTTTGCCAAGGGTATTATCACAAGTGAATATAATGGATTCGACCGGAATTCGAACTTGGCTCTTCGATTCCTCATTCCGAACCACTATCCATTACTCCACCGTGCCTCCTTGATCTATACTGACCTCAAGAAAAATAGGTGTAAAGAGATCCCGTAGTGTAAGCACATCAATCAAAACACTACATAAATTTAACGTCTGTCTCTCTTTTCATAAAAAAATGAATCTGATAGGAACGGGCGTAGTCGAAAAGAGATCCAATAATGTATCTGATAAATTATTCTCCACCGAAAACACTACATAGACGATAATTTTAGAAGCCTCTTTCAGGTCTCGAGACAAATCTATATAATTAGACACCGGACAGAAAATACTATTTCTTAGTCAGCATTAGTAACAACGTAATCAGAGTAAATTTCAGGGAAACCAAAACAGATCAACTTCAGAAAAAAAATAGTAAGCCAATCCTACTACCATTTATAGATAAGCTTCTCACTAAAAGAAGCTACGCTCCAAAATACAAATAACACTCCCAACGTCTCAGTCCAATACAACGAATAAGCATAACTTGCCTTAATTAACCTTTTAACATCACTCAACACTGCAGGTCAGTTATCAGTCACCCGAAGGATCATAAAAAAAAACATTGGCTTCAAGCCACATGATATTATACTTTAGTAAGAATCTGGCTTGAAGCAGGCATGATTGTAGTCTTACTGTAAGTAAATGGATCTGAACGCCCGAATTGATATAAGTACAGCCCCATTTGCCCTGATTTGTCTTGCGAATGTTTTTCAGTCTGTATTGGAACGCGTCTTAAGATCCATCGGTTTTTGCTGACTGTCTATATCACGTGCCCATTCCGAACGTAGACTGTGGTGTGGGAATGTTCATTTGGTTACTGTTGACAGCTAAGTTGCCTGAAGACCACCTTTCGTAGCAATTGGCGGAAATCAGCAAAAGAGTAATTTACATTCACAGAACTTCTTACCAGAACTGTTAATATGTGGAACATATTCCCGAGAATGTGGTTATCTGACGACTACGAACTTGGTTTTTCTCGTCTACTGTTAACTGATATCTATCCCCGTAACGCACATTAATTGCTCTATCACATCAATTACAACCATCTCTTACAGTAACTCTCTACCCTGAGTGGTTCTTGAGCCATGAATTGTGAGACAAACAAAAAATAGGGGTTCACAATGTCCGACATTCAGACACCCAACTTCAATGTGCTTTAACTGAACAACAGGAATATGTATGCTCCTCGAGTGTATTGCATCTGCTTGAACTGATCTATTTCAACACAATGAACATTAATTTAGTGTTTACATGTTTTTAATGTCACTCGCTAATGTTTATGTATTATGGTGACATGACGCAAAAGGAGACATGAAATTGGCATTATTCATTGCACAAAATGCATCAGTCTGTCGTTAAAAGCATTTAAGATCACAATTTCCCAGCTGGAGAATTTTCTTAAAAGGTTTACATAGATACATCGTAGTAAAAGTAGATTTTATTTAAATTAGCCTTTATTCCGTAATATTAATGAATAAACTAGTGAGAGTTTTTCTTACTTAAATCTTTTTTAAACTTCTCACCACAAGCAAGGCGATAATGATACAAGAATACGGGGCCGGGGTACAAGGACAGAAAGTGAAAGAGAATAAGAATACAAAGTATGAGGAGGATTGTGGAAAGAGGAATTAGGAACAGGGTTCAAGAAGATGGCGATTGACGTTACATTTAATGTTTTATTTAATTTCAAGGAAGCAAGGAATTCGAAGGGAGTTCAACAAGTGTAAAATGCGAAAAAAGAAACAATATGAGTAGAAATAGTTTTTATATTTAGCTATCTATCTATCTATCTATCTATCTATCTATATATATATATATATATATATATATATATATATATATATATATATATCCCCAGTTTTGCTAAAGCCAGCACATGTGCCATGAAAATTGTGTTGAGGCATGAAAACAACTGTTGTCGATTGGTGTTGATATTATTGCCGACTTTTTAGAAGAAAAATAATATATATATATATATATATATATATATATATATATATATATATATATATATCAAATTGTAGGAGAATGAACAGTAGGATTACAGCGTTCAAAATATTAATTTAAAAATAGTGCTCAATACATAAATTAGAGTCGTAATTATTTATTTATCTTATGAACTGTTACATTAGAACATGCACATATCTAGTACAAAACTGTGCATTTTTGTTTCAATGTAAAAAAATAGGAAAACATTTTTAGACGCATCATTCACCAACTGATGAGATGTCTAAAAAAGACTTACCCTTTTGTTGACGTTGAAACAAAAACGTACAATTTTGTAGTGGATGTACTAATGTAACACTGCATAATATATATATATATATTGCCAGTTAGTGACAATAATGGATAATTCCGAGGAGGATATAAATCCGGGGAGGGCACAATGTAGATTACAGAGCATTATAATGATAATAAGGAGATGGAGACTTTAATTATCGATTTTGTTTTTAATTTTTATTTCGTGAAAACCAAGATTCTCAGCTCATCAGAACGAAAACTTCTCTGCAAATAGAAAGAGTGCAACGGACGGAAACTTTACATTGGTTTACTATTATTCTTTCTCATCCTCTTCTTCCCCAAGGCTTCCATTTCTTCTTTACCTCCCTCTTGCGTTCCCCTCAACTCAATGAACCCACTATCAGACTTCGGTCGAAAAACAAATGCTTACGTATTACTCTATTAATACCGAATTTTATTTAGATTAAGATCCCTTTAATTAAATTAATGTGAATCGGCCTGATTTATCCTGCATAAAAACAGCAAGCGGTATCAACCCAATATTAAAATCTAAAAAATATATAGAGTAAATTGTTGGTTGAGGAAACTGACTACTACCAACCACTAATCTCTTAGGTCTATATTTACCCAACCCTTCACTGTCACCTTCCTTTCCCACTATCAGTACAAAGTATCCGTCCGGTGTACTTTCTCCATTTGCGGAGAAGGTTTCGTTCTGATGAGCTGAACCTTTCGGTGTTCACGAAATAAAAATCATAAACGAAATGGATAATTAAAACCTCCGTCTTCTTATTATATATATATATATATATATATATATATATATATATATATATATATATATATATATATATATATATATATATGTAGTTTTAAAAACAAGGAATGTATTGATTTTAATTTTAAATGTCTCTAGGGCCCTTTCAGCCAACATCTCATCAGGAGACAATCGTTGGATCAACGAAAAGAATATTAACGACAATGAAAAGCAAAAAGAGGGGGGAAACACACTAAAATAACAAACAAGTGTATATATTTGTAACGAGGGGAAGGGAAATAATCGTGTAAATAAATTAGCTAGGGAGAGTTAAAATAAAATATCCCCCAACAGATTAAGAGACTTTACAAATTCTTTCTGCCGGCAGAGAGGTTTCCTTAATCCTATGCAGACCGATTCTAACATCTTCAAATGATTGTTGG
>CAHIKZ030004648.1:730000-812500 GCA_903632075.3 Acanthosepion pharaonis | reverse complement strand
ATTTGCACGTCGAATCAGTTCTTTTAAATCAAATATATGGTGCAGTTCAATTTATATTATAATGAATCATTCATACAAAATTAAATTAGAAAAGTTAATGATATAAAATTGTGACACCCCTTCGCTAACAAAATTTTAAATATGCATTAACCTACTAATCACTCGATGAATGTTATGATCCTTGTTTTTTAAAAAATCTTCAGGCATGGAAATTATTTTGTTTTTGGTAAAATCAGGTAGAATCCGAGACGAAAAAAATATATATATATAAACACAAGGTAAAACAATGCGTTGTGTTTCTTTAGGAAATTTCTAGGCACGTATAGAAATTTAATTTGGTAATATTTCATTATACATTGACGTAACGTGGAGAAGGATTATCATAAATGTTTCAGATTTTAAATTAGAGAAGGCGCAAAATATTCAAAGAAATACTGTATAAAGCATTGTAAAATATGGAGGACATTATGATAACGTAATGTTTCTCCCTATTAAACGAAAATGCTTTTGTTATAGGTGTTATTAATTTTTCATGTAATTATTTAATTCTGTTTACATTATTCGGACTATTGTCCTCATCTTTGTCACCATATTTATCACAACGTTCGGCCGTTGTACGCTCCGGCCTTCTTCAGGTGGTTGGAATTTCGAACTGAACCCTTTATTTCGCTCCCTGGTTAGACTGTTCGAGTTCCACGTGCCATGTTTGATGGATGTCAGTTATTAGTTATCTCCTGCTAATTTCCCTCTGAAAGTTCTCCACTGCCTTAACCGGGTATTGAACTAACACTCTTTGGGTCCTGTCACTGGATCTAACCAACGCCTTTATCCACTGTGCCATGTGTCCTTGAAGGCCGGAGCGTACAACGGCCGAAACGTTGTGATAAATATGGCGACAAAGATGAGGGCAATATTCCGAATAATGTAAAGAATGTACATAATACCTCATCTTAGAAATATAGACAGACTCTTATTTAATTTTATTATTAATATTTATTTATCTTTATGTATTTTTCTTTTCTTTTTTGTTTTTGTCGTTATTTAATTAATTTTTGATATTTAAAGGTCATGAGATAACTGTTTATTTTGAGAGAGAAATCTTGCATTTTCATCACTCAATTTTCTCCCCCTACGTTGAACTTACTTCTAACTTGATATATTTTACTCACCATTTATTCCTTCTTTCCTTCTTTTGTAACCTTCCATCACAATGCCAGACTTATATCTTTTCGTTCGCGTTTCATTTTAAACCCCAAGATCCTTCCTTCCGGCACAGGCCTTCATCACCTTTTTCACCTTGCCAGACTCCTTTCTTGCTTTCCAATTCATCCTCTAGTGATACCTCTCCTGACATTTCCGGCTGTGGGTACGAGTGTTTCTTGATTTCCTTGGCAAGACTGACCGCGTCTTTTCGCAAATGCCCGCCGGCCATTGTTCTACAGCTCGGAGCCAAAAACAGAAATTTGTTTGAGAACTTCGACAGAATCCACTGCTTCCAATTATATCTTTGTAGTTCTCGTTCTTCAATGGAAGTTTCAATCTTTTTTTCCATTTACACATTTACAATATTCGCTTTTATATATTTTCATATGTTTTTCTCTCTGCTGATAGAATTCTTGTTTAAATAACTTGCTATGAAATTTAAAATTATCAAAGAAGAGAATTAATACACACACTCACACGGGAATGATGATAAAATACAACCGGCAAAAGTCTTATAATCTGGACACTGGAACATTTCAGGAGTATGAAATCACCTTTTAACTGCTGTTGTTCTCAGGCCCACCCTAACTTGAGATGGTAGCACCTGTTTGGGTTCCAGTTATAGGCAATTGATTGAACGCTCAAACAAAAATCAACAGTACCTTTTTATAATAAAATGAGCAACATTATATTTTTATAGAAAAAGACAATGAATGGAACAATACAAAACACATTTAATAATAAATTTACTAACAATAAACTTTATGATCTATATAATATATGTCTCAAAAAACATACCTTTACTCTGAACATATAAAATGATATACAACATATATGTACTTAAAAGCATAAAATTACGTACCAGATATTTAGATTTCGCTATTAAATAACCCAAAGTTTGTTATGACATTAAACAGAATCCCGCACCACACACACACTCACACGCAAACACACACACGCACACACAAATACAAAGACACATTTTTCTTTTGCTTCAAATTAGGCGGATTCTTAAAATGTTTAATAAAATTACAAACAAAAAATGGAAATAGTAAATCAAACACTTGTAACCAGTAAAAATAATGTTTATATTAATGAGAAATAATATAAGATAAAATAGTGCTTTCAAAGAAAGCAAATATGGATTCTTAGCGGGCCTGACGAGGAAAAAAGGCTGTTAGGCTTTTCTCCATGGTTAAAATGACAGCGGCATACTTTCTCTGAAAAAAAGAGGGTTCCTTGCTGGAAAAAATGTGTGGAGGTTCGATTCATTTTGGGGGAGACGCTTTTTCATTAGGAAGACTTCTCCGTTTAGGCTGGATATTATTAATTTCATTGTTGGATATTTAGAAAAATAGATATTGTTGGATATTTAGAAAAAATGATTTAAAAATAACCATATTTATGTTTACTTATCTAATTACAACTCCATCATAAGATTCATTTGTCAGAAAACAAAAGAAATTTTAAAAGTGCCAACATTTGTTTCATCATTGGGTTTAGAACTAAATTTGTAAAGTTTTTAATCGAATTTTAAAAGCAGTATATTGACATTTGCACGTAGATTTACAAAACCACACATGGGTCTTTTTTTCCTGATGTAATGAATATGAATACACCTGGGTCCCACCTCACAGTATTATGATTGGCTGTTGTCAGCCATAAATACAGACTGATGCGGAGGTACAGGACGACGCCTATTGACTACGCTTATTGTCTTCGCCTCTTGCCTACTCCTATTGCCTATCACTACGACGAAAACCAGTCCATTACGGTTACCTGCTAGATTGCTCTAATTGGTTACAATAGTGAACAAACACTTTGCTACTTCGAACAAATATATCCCTTTCCGGGACATATCATTTCCCAATACCTTTCCGTATATTTGAAGCAGATTCATAAATACCCCCACCCCCCAAAAATTGCCTTTTTTCTGGCTGATTAATCGTTTTATGTAATTTTTACATGCTTCCACATAATTGAAGGTCTTCGTATTGAGTACATTTTGTAGTGATCGAAATATGTCTTAATTTGAAGGTGAATACATCATGTGTTATAGGGTATCCCAGATAAGATTTACTAATTTCTGCCGGTACTGAAAAGAGATGTGGGGTTCTTCTGTTGTCTTAATTGAATATACTCCATTTAATTGGTCTTTTTTTTATTTTACGAAATGAGTTCATAATAATCAATTACCTTTTAATCACACCAGATACAAAGATTGATCTGGTTCAGATGCAGACAAGTTTTTGCAGCGGTTAGCATTGGAGTATTTCGTTTCTGCTAGAAAATCTTTCCTTTCACTTTATTTTAAACCGTTCATTTTTTTTTCTCTTGCGGACGCTATTATTTTATAAATAGTTGCATTTGTCGTGAGGTCTATTAAATATTTCCAATAAATCGTGAGGCATGAAAAACATGGTATCCAAGTGTTTTCAAGTGATTTACAACTGTGATATAAAATATGCAGAGTAAAACGAAAACTCGTATTATGTGAAATTATGTTAAATTAGACTTTAGATTTCGATCATCATCAATAGCGCAAAGTTCTCGGTTTTCCAGTTGAAAGTTTCCCCATCAGAAATTATTGCAAACAGTATTTCCAGCAATGACATGAGCTCAATAAACAGGACTTATCTTTTTAGTGTCTGAATGATATAATTGCCTTAGCATAAATAAAAGACGATCACCTGACGAAAATGTATCTAATCTGTAGCCATTTTCACATCTTGCAATGTGAAAACACATTCACACGCCACAAAAAATGCGTTGCAATATATATATATATATATATATATATATATATAAATGAAAAAAGAACAAATGGAGTAAAAATCCACTGCTCATAGCATTATTTATTTAAAAATGGGCTCAAAACAAAGTATAGCAATATCTTATTATTATATTTTTATTATAAGAGATTATAATAAAACGTATTTAAATTTAATACACAATATATATATAAATATAAATATAAATATAAATATAAATATATATATAAAGCCAAACTTTCCCTGACGATCCGTTTAGGTGATACCTAGGTAGGTTTGTCTGGCTCACTAAGTGTATCTAGGTCTGCTCTACGGTTGTATTGAGCTCTTTTTTGTTAGTTAGTTGTTACTCGTATCGGGGGTTTTTTTTTGGGCTTCAGACCTGCATCTGTGCGATTTTTTGTCGGCAGAAGTTCATGTTTGTAGCTCTTTCTTTTTTAAAACCTTTTTTTCCCTCGAGATTGATTTGATTAGCAAATCAAAATTCGAGGGTTTTTCGAAAACGAGTCTAGTTATCTATATTTATATGTATATATATATATATATATATATATATATATATATATATATATATATATATATATATATATATATATTATTGTTAGCCATCAATCCATCTTTCATGCAAGTTTCATTAAATATGACAGAGAGAGAAGGTGTTTTGATTAATATATTATTTTTATATAATTTCTCATGTGATCTTATAAGTTTTTTTCAGTAAATAAATTATATAAAACTGTTCAATTGTTATTTTTTTAACATGGACACATTATCTTGACCTTGTTTTAAAAATGTAACATTATATAAATGCATACATACAACAATCTATTTCTAGTTAAGAATTAATATATTTCAACCTTGAAGATGGATAAGAGTATATCCGAAAGCGCTTGAAAAAATAACAATTGGACTGTTTTTATAAGAAAAGAAAAAAAATTATAAGATCATATGAGCAATTATATAAAAACTTAATCACCCCTTGTCTATCATATTTGATGGAACTTGTATCTCTCTCTCTCTGTCTCTCTCTCCGTCTCTGTCTCTCTCTCTCTCTCTCTCTCTATATATATATATATATATAAATCTAATTTGTAGACACTACAGTTAAAGTGTTCAAAATAACGTATAAACATTATATAGAAAAATAGTATAAACATAAGATATATTAAAATCAGTACTTAACTGTCATTGTTATCCACGAGTAATAGTTTCATATGAACTTACAGGTATGGGTGTTATTACTATTGGTATTATTACTACTCAGGCGGTAAATTGATACTCGTATTTTTATGAGTATTATAGTAATTTTTTAATATAATACTCCTCAATGAGTATTATATGACGTTATTAATATTATAAGTATTATTATATAATATAATTCTTATCATGTAAATAATTTCATTTTTAACTGAAGGACTAAAATTTTAGCTGAAAGAGAAAATTTCAATGCTGAACAGTCTTGGGAGATTATTTTAAGCTTATCTCTGCAGGAATGATTTATAAAATTTTACATACATTTATCTACCAAAATCGGCGATTCGGATTTGTGAATGAGATGGAAATTTTAAAAAGAAACATTTAAAATTGGTCATTGTCTTAGTTTATGTTGGATAGTTAATATGACAAAAATCCATTAATAAATAAAAAGTATTTTCTGAAAGAATACATATTGATAGTACAAAACTCAACCATAAATTTCATCGATCATCAGTTCAATTTAATAATATGGTAAGAGTACAGAAGTTCTGTGTACAGTATACAAATTTATGTCATAAACATTGATATACTATCAACGTGTACACACACAAAACACAAAGGTATATATATATATATATATATATATATATATATATATATATATATATATATATATATGTGAAAAGTGAATATAAATATAAATAAATATATATATGTATAATTATTTATATATTATATACGCGGTACTTATTAGAAAGCGCTCAATATCAGAGATAGAGCTAACATATTTGGTTGGATAGATGTGAGTTTGTGACCCTGGGTTTCACGCTTTAGCGATCGTCAGACAAACTGATTACTGTTTTAAAAATTTGGGTTTATGTAGATTGCGTGTATTGGTGTTATTGTGGAAGTGGTGGGGAGATTTCGTCGTTTTGTCATTTATCGTACTAACGCAAACATCGATGTATGCAGACACATATACATATACATACTTGGTCGTCCGTCAGGACTCATACATATATATAAACATATGTAGACAGTTTCGGCTATGACACATGTATGTATACGGGTGGTGTTATGTCTATACATACGCATTTGTATGTTGAAATGTTGAAATTTAAACATTGGAAGTGTGGCGGAAATGTCTCGTTATTGTCTCGTGAATGTATCCATGTCATATTATGAAATTTTTTTTTTTTTTTTTTTTTTCCCGTTGAAAAATATTTGAAAAATATTTTCTCGCATGTATGTATATATGTGTGGTGGGGTTTGTGTAAAATTATGATAGGTAAAAATTATTATTAAATTATTTATATTTATTTTTAAATTTTTGAAAAAATGGGGGTTTATTTGTTATATTTAAAGCTGGTTATTTGTTTGTTTTTGGTGACTGTGTATATGTAACAGGTAAAAAATTGTAATCCTTATTGTTTAATTTATATGGTGATGTTTAATTTAATAACGGGTTTATATGATATGATGTGATAGTAATGTTTCAAAGGATTGGAGACAATGCTATTTAGGTTTTAGCTAATAGTTATTGTAAACTGGAAGAAATTGCAGATTGGTAGAAATGATTAGTAACGGTGGTGGGAGAATGATAAAACCATGAATGTAGTTATAGTGGTGGTAGCTTGAACTAAAAAGTGGGTTGTTGGTGTTCTATTTTTGTTTTATTTTGTTATATGTATTAATTTATTTTGGTATAATTCCTGATAATAGGTATTCTATGTAAAATTATGGTAGTTGAAGATTGCTATAATTTTAATTACAAAATTATTATTATTATATTAAAGCTGCCTGGTAATAGGTGTTTGTTCTCATGGTTACATATGGAAATTATATCTGATCATATTGTTTTAAAGTATTAAATATGCTGGGGGGTAATAAAGATTGTAGTGGATTATATGTTAATAGTGGGTGTGATGTGTAAGTGATGGTGCTGTGTGTAGGTGGTAATGATAATATTGATAGTTAATAGATATTGTAAGGTGGTAAAAGTGATTACTAATGGTGGTGCAATTATAATAATGATAGGTGCAATCATTTTGATGGTATCTTGAAATTATTGTGATTGTTGGTGGTTTGTCTGTTTTATCCGTTTGGTATGAATTCGGATAATAGATACTTGTTCTCATGCCTACATTTGAGATTATCTCTGATTTTTGTTTAGCAAGTTCTTTTGCGGTTTGTGTGATATTATTGCTACTTTTTCGTGTAGGCAAAGTAGGCATTTTTTCGTAATGTTGTTGTTGTAGGCAGGGGGCTTTTTTCAATATTTCCCAACTTATTGTTGGTGTGATGTTTTTCTTTTGCTGCCATATGTATGTAGAAAGTGTTGTGCTGTTCGAATATTTCCTGTTGTTGAATGAAAGGTTGTGATTGTTATTCCTCATCTTGAATGGACCTTCGGTGGCACCGATGTAGTGCATAGTGTTGTTGTTTGTACTTACCTTGGCCTTGTATATTGTGTTCGTAATTTGGCAATTTCCCTGGAGTGGACATGTTGCTCTGTTTCTGCAGTTGCATATAGGATCCTTGGTTTACATTTTTGTAGGTTGTCATTTTTTTGTTGTGGTTTTTGATTATATCTGTTATGTTTTTGTACAGCTGTAACTGATCTTTACGTTATTTTTGTTAAATATTTTTGATAATTTGTTTTCTTCAGTGAAGTGTTTTTTCTATTAAGTTTAGGAATATTTTGCCTATGTTCGTTTTAACAGTTTTGTTATATGGTGGGTTAAACCAGATAATGTTTCTCTTTCTGTTTCTGCGTTTTGGCTGTGGAGGTATATATTGTAGTTGTTGTGTGTAACCACTTGCTTTTTAGTGCTTCGTTGTATGGTGCTATTTTGCTATTGAAAATTTGCATGTTAGATGAGTTCTCAGATAGTCTGCGGCTGATTGACTTTGGTTTTTGTTTGATGATAGAAGGTGGATGGTTGGAGGATGTGTGTACGTAAGTTGGTGTGTCATTTTCTTTTTTGTATGGTTCATATGTGTTTGTTGATCAGGTTAAGAGTGACGTCAAGGAAGTTTACTATAGTTGTGCCTGTATTTATCTCTATTATGAATCCAATGTTTTTTAGGGCGTTCACTATTTTCTTCCTGAATTTGTCTACTTTGGGGCCATTGGATTCCCTTATTAAGATAAGACCGTCATCTCTGTATAATCCTGTGTCCTTTCTCTCCAGGATTCTGGCCAGGTATGATAGGATGAGTATGCCTACTAAATCCACAATGTCAAATTGGATGAAAGTGGATTTGTTCTTGTTTTACCCTTCCATTACAGAAAGCATTACCCTTCCATTACAGAAAGCATATTAAATGAAGCCATACAACTGGCACAGCTAAATGTAAAACTCACGGACGGTGATATAAAAATAATCAAGCATTGCCGCAAATCCCTGCTGTTCCACAACAATGAACCATGGGCAAAGACACAAAACCACAACCTGTTTGACGTAACAATGGGTAGCTACGATGGAGCAGAAATATGCGAATTAGTAGGCATACTCATCCTATCATACCTGGCCAGAATCCTGGAGAGAAAGGACACAGGATTATACAGAGATGACGGTCTTATCTTAATAAGGGAATCAATGGCCCCAAAGTAGACAAATTCAGGAAGAAAATAGTGAACGCCCTAAAAACATTGGATTCATAATAGAGATAAATACAGGCACAACTATAGTAAACTTCCTTGACGTCACTCTTAACCTGATCAACAACACATATGAACCATACAAAAAGAAAATGACACACCAACTTACGTACACACATCCTCCAACCATCCACCTTCTATCATCAAACAAATACCAAAGTCAATCAGCCGCAGACTATCTGAGAACTCATCTAACATGCAAAATTTTCAATAGCAAAATAGCACCATACAACGAAGCACTAAAAGCAAGTGGTTTACACACAACAACTACAATATATACCTCCACAGCCAAAACGCAGAAACAGAAAGAGAAACATTATCTGGTTTAACCCACCATATAACAAAACTGTTAAAACGAACATAGGCAAAATATTCCTAAACTTAATAGAAAAACACTTCACTGAAGAAAACAAATTATCAAAAAATATTTAACAAAAATAACGTAAAGATCAGTTACAGCTGTACAAAAAACATAACAGATATAATCAAAAACCACAACAAAAAAATGACAACCTACAAAAATGTAACCAAGGATCCTATATGCAACTGCAGAAACAGAGCAACATGTCCACTCCAGGAAATTGCCAAATTACGAACACAATATACAAGGCCAAGGTAAGTACAAACAACAACACTATGCACTACATCGGTGCCACCGAAGGTCCATTCAAGATGAGGAATAACAATCACAACCTTTCATTCAACAACAGGAAATATTCGAACAGCACAACACTTTCTACATACATATGGCAGCAAAAGACAAAAACATCACACCAACAATAAGTTGGGAAATATTGAAAAAGCCCCTGCCTACAACAACATTACGAAAAAATGCCTACTTTGCCTACACGAAAAAGTAGCAATAATATCACACAAACCGCAAAAAGAACTTGCTAAACAAAAATCAGAGATAATCTCCAAATGTAGGCATGAGAACAAGTATCTATTATCCGAATTCATACCAAACGGATAAAACAGACAAACCACCAACAATCACAATAATTTCAAGATACCATCAAAATAATTGCACCTATCATTATTATAATTGCACCATTAGTAATCACTTTTACCACCTTACAATATCTATTAACTATCAATATTATCATTACCACCTACACACAGCACCATCACTTACACATCACACCCACTATTAACATATAATCCACTACAATCTTTATTACCCCCCAGCATATTTAATACTTTAAAACAATATGATCAGATATAATTTCCATATGTAACCATGAGAACAAACACCTATTACCAGGCAGCTTTAATATAAATAATAATATTTTGTAATTAAAAATTATAGCAATCTTCAACTACCATAATTTTACATAGAATACCTATTATCAGGATTTATACCAAAATAAATTAATACATATAACAAAAATAAAACAAAAATAAAACACCAACAACCACTTTTTAGTTCAAGCTACCACCACTATAACTACATTCATGGTTTTATCATTCTCCCACCACCGTTACTAATCATTTCTACCAATCTGCAATTTCTTCCAGTTTACAATAACTATTAGCTAAAACCTAAATAGCATTGTCTCCAATCCTTTTGAAACATTACTATCACATCATATCATATAAACCCCGTTATTAAATTAAACATCACCATATAAATTAAACAATAAGGATTACAATTTTTACCTGTTACATATACACAGTCACCAAAAACAAACAAATAACCAGCTTTAAATATAACAAATAAACCCCATTTTTTTCAAAAATTTAAAAATAAATATAAATAATTTAATAATAATTTTTACCTATCATAATTTTACACAAACCCCACCACATATATACATACATGCGAGAAAATATTTTTTTTAACGGAGGAAAAAAAAAAAAAAAAAAAATCATAATATGACATGAATACATTCACGAGACAATAACGAGACATTTCCGCCACACTTCCAATGTTTAAATTTCAACATTTCAACATACAAATGCGTATGTATAGACATAACACCACCCGTATACATACATGTGTCATAGCCGAAACTGTCTACATATGTTTATATATATGTATGAGTCCCGACGGACGACCAAGTATGTATATGTATATGTGTCTGCATACATCGATGTTTGCGTTAGTACGATAAATGACAAAACGACGAAATCTCCCCACCACTTCCACAATAACACCAATACACGCAATCTACATAAACCCAAATTTTTTAAAACAGTAATCAGTTTGTCTGACGATCGCTAAAGCGTGAAACCCAGGGTCACAAACTCACATCTATCCAACCAAATATATATATATATATATATGTTTCGAACGATAAAAAATATTTAAAAATTAAATCTTCAGACACATTGGGTTGTATATTAATATTTTTTCTTTTTATTATTTCAGTTAGATTCCTCGACTAGTTTCGGCCAACATGGCCATCATCTGGAAAAAAAAATTCTGCTTGTTAGTAGCAGTGAACTACAGAAATGGATGACTTGATGGAGAAAAGGAATTTATCTGTAGTTTTAATTTGTTTAATTTATTTTTTAACATGGATTTTAGTTAGCCTTGTGTTGGTCAAAGCAGTCTCTTTTAAGATCTCTGGATGAATTCATATATATATATATATATATATATATATATATATATATATATATATATATATATATAATATTAGTGGTAAATATATACATACATAAAAATATATAAATATATATACATACATGCATACAGATACAGATATATTTTTGAATAAAAATGCATGTATGTATATATATTTATATATTTTGCATGATGAATTGGATCGTATTTACGATTCCAATGGAATAAATTATGACCATGGAATATTTGTGTTTACGCCTTTTTTATATATATATATATATATATATATATATATATATATATATATATATATATATATATATATGTGTGTGTGTGTGTGTGTGTGTGTGTGACGTCGTCCCCCGGCCGTAGCGCCGACTGTGACGTTTTATCTTGATCTACCACGGCGCCTGTTGTGACGTCCCTAAACAGCACCAATTGTGACGTCTTCGCCGCGGCGTCAACTGTTCGCTCCTCGTCGCTCCGTCCGGGTGTCGCTGCTCCAAACGTGACGTTCTAACCCTTTGGTGATTCTGGTAGGAATCTGGTTAGATTGATACCAGCCTCGCCGTTCCAAACCTGCTTTCAACGCCTGGTTACCAGGATAACTGCACTGATCTCCAGTCTGCCTACCCACGTTGTGAATTGATCTTACACAGACGAGATCAAACAGAGGTTGGGGCCGTAATGCAAGCTGAGTTCAACGGGGGTGATAACACACAAATATGTATAAAAGAAAATAAAATGAAAACTCACAAAGTTCAAAGTATCAAAGAAAAAGGTAACAAACTTTTTATGTCTAGTTGTTCGGTACATATGACTATGTCTACTTCCCGACCCGTTCTGTGGATTGTGGCACGACGCTTCCGCTAGGCAAACTTTAACGCTTCAAGTTGTCTGCTCTCTAAGAAATTTGTGTTTTGGTGTGTCTTTGGACGGAAGTCGAAAAACTTATTTCTGTGGTCTGGTTTTAAGTCGCTCTTCAAACTACTTGTTCTTGGTTGAAGAAGAGTCCAAAAGTCTGCGTGAATCTTGGTCAGCTATCTTGATGCGGTTTCAACACTGGGCACTCATCTCTGCCTGCAGTCCGGGGCTCAACTAACTGGGCACTCATCTCTGCCGTCGCTGCGCGAACTAACTTCTTCTCTCCAGAGTCTGAACTACTGGGCACTCATCTCTGCCGTCGGTGCGCAAACTTCTTCTCTCCAGAGTCTGAACTACTGGGCACTCATCTCTGCCGTCGGTGCGCGAACTTCTTCTCTCCAGAGTCTGAACTACTGGGCACTCATCTCTGCCGTCGGGGCGAACGAACTTCTTCTCGCCAGTTTGGGTCGCACGAACTCTGCACTCAGGGCCAAATGAACTGGCCTCTTCTGCCCGCTAGGGGTGAACGAAGTCTTCCCTCCGCCGTCCGGGGCTGAACTGATTTCTGTCTGGTGGGGCATCGTTTTTATTGACGCCGTCAAAACTGGGGTGTGTCTGTCGGCGCCAGGGGTTCTTCGATAATTCTAAATACGTATCCACCCTTCTTATTTCTGGTTAGGGATTTTCCACTCTTTTCCATTTTGGTAACTCTTTTCTCCTCCCACTCTCTCACCATGCTTCTGAGGGGCGTGAACTGCCCTCCCCACTTCCTCGTAGCGGCTTCTCATACTTATACTCTGGATGGGGGCGTCGACTGATTTTCTTCGTGCGTCACGTGACCACTCTCGGCCAATGAGGTCCTGGTCGGGTATCTTTTTCTCCTCCTTCGTGCGTCATGTGATCCACTTGGCCAATGACGTCTTAGTCGGGCGTGAACAACCCGTGTCTTTGTTTTGGGAAAGAAATACCTTGCTTAACTAAAAAAAAATTAATTAAATCGCCCTTATCATGAGCGGCCGAGGTGACAACTCTCGGTTCAACACGTGGCGTTTTTCAAGCAGTTTATCGCTAATTGGACATGGCCTAAGAAAGGAATTTTCTCCAAGTTTCCTGACAACTTGGCGTCTCTAAAGCAAAAATAAAAATATTTCATTTTCCTTCGGCCCATGTGTTGATAACAAAAAATCTTTATTATCGCAGGGCAAAAGTCCACTCTGTCAAAAGAAAAACTTAGCCAGTGAAAACTTCTTGTGTGGGATTTTAATTCTCCACACCCAGTCAAGACTGTCTGTGTTTCGTCAATGTTCAAAAATGGGTTTTCTTCTTTTGGTGACATCCATTGATAACATAATTCCATTTTTCGTGGATAAGCGGAAATCGGTCAACGCTTGTTCGTAGGTGACCTAGATATTTTCGACATTTGATACCTATCAACAATAACCCTTTTCTTCCTTATTCTCGTCTCTTAAGCCGTGTGTGTGTGTGTTCGCCTATGACCCGTCTCGTACTACTTTTTTTTTTCTTTCTTCTTCGTTTTCTCCTTCTTTCTCCCAAATCGCTTGAATGAAAAGAAAGAATTATTCTTAAAACCTAAAATGTTTTTCGGCCTTAAATAATCCTCAAATGGTTGATAAACCGTAAAAAAGCAAATCATATATCTACAAATATTTCTTTCAAATCGTCAGGATGCATGGTGCCACATATAAATGTATATATATATATATATAGTTATTTATTTAAAAATATGATTCCAACTCGCGACATAAGAGGTGTAATGTTTAGTATTTTAGTTATTATTTTATAGTGCTCGATACAAAAGTAGAGCATAAATATAATTATTTATTTAAAAATTTGATTCCAACTCGCGACATAATATTTTAAAATAAATAATTATATTTATGCTCTACTTTTGTATCGAGCACTATTTTTTAAAAATAATAACTAAAATACTAAGGAACTTTGGATTATTTATCTAACCAGTCCTTCCTATTTTATATATATATATATATATATATATATATATATATATATATATATATATATATTGTGTATACTTAGGCATCAATTTAATTCATGTTTCTTTAAATAGACATGTTTTGTCTATTTATTTTAAGTAAGTCCCTTTCATATTGTCTAATAAAGCTTAATCACGTTATTGTTGAAAGACGAAAGGAAAACACTATATTGATATATGTTTAAATCTTATAAGATGAAGTCACTGTGGTCACTTGATGACAGGTGGGTGTCGTCTATTCATAGAAGGGCTACGCCAGTTGTTATTTATCCCACTCTGAGTCAGGACCTCGCTGTCCACGTGAGTTGCTATTTAACCAGCTTAGAAAAAGGACGTTACAAGCCCGCATTGGTAAGGCATGCCGAAAAGCCATATGTTCTTACCAAAACCATAAAGTACATTACAGAACTGCTTTTTTCCCACAGAAGTAAAACCTTTTCTTTTATTCCTAGCACGCCATTACACGTACATATTTTTTGTAGCAATAGTCGGTGAATATTTAAGACAACGTCTCAAAAGAATAATATTTAGATATAATTATTCCTCGTTCAGTTTAACTTTTTCCCTTATATTTCATATTGTGTGTAAGAAAGGGTAATTGCTTTTCTGTAGTGAGTCATCGTTTAAACTGACGAGGATATTACGTGCGTCTAATTCATTATGGAGTATTTTAAAATTTTCCTCTGTTCCAAGCCTGCCTTTCATGTCATGAAAAAAAGTACATTCCTTAATGAGAAAATCTTTAAAGATACAAGTACATGCTTATTTGGAGGAAGTGTCTTTTAGGTTTATTAATTTAAGCAATTAGGATTAATTCGCTTAAGAATTACATTCAAACGTACTCGTCTCAATTCCTTTCGGGGTAGGAAACGATGTGTTGTAGAAATACATTTTCTAGAATTAATCATTTGACCATGCTGGTTAGTAAAATACTCGCATTTGTTTTTCACCACTCAGACACGCATAAAAGAGAGAAACAGGATGAGAGAGAAAGTGTCAGAAGCACACGCACAATCAGACAGACACACACACATACGAGTGTATGTGTGTGTGAATGTATGTATCTATATGTGCGAGTTCTTATATATAGGATTTATAGAAAACAAAATTTGCCACTCAGCTGATTATTAACATATTCAGCACCTCTATTCCGTTCCAGTTGACAAAAAATTGTGTAAATATTCGGTCCAATCGTCAGAAGATATTGGCAAATTTTTGCCAATTTTCTCGTTTTTGTTATTTTCATATTATGTTAAAAAATAATTAGTGCGATTTTACATTGCTGTTACATTGTTTTTTTCTTCGTATGTTTGTATCTGCGCACCTACGCGCATGTGTTCTGTGTGTATATGCACGTGTGTAAGATGTCGTGGTTATTTCTTCTTTTCATATTCTCTCGTTATTTACTTGCTTTTACTTATCTTCCGTCTCTGAGTGTCAAAAGATAATGCAGCGAATTTATTTCCGAGGTTAGAAACGACTTGATATTAGGTTAATATTCTAGAACATTCTGGAGTTTTCTAAAGTTTTTCAAAATGAAGTTGTCTCTAAATTAATGCTTAAATGGCAAAGGAAATATTTGGTTATATATCTTCGTTCAAGATTTATTTTGTTGTTTTGTAATGATTAAGTCTTTTCTGATTTAGATAGAGTTGTGATAACGTTATCTAAAATTTGGAAGATCTGAAATACCGTGATATTTCTCCCCATCCCATTCTGTCTACTATGTGTCTAGCAAGTTCAGTACGAATTTCTCGAAATCTATTTCTAATGTTCGTAAAGTCATGTGAGAAGTTGAGAGTATTTTTATGCGAAAAATAATTGTTTGTTAACTTATTAACTCCCAAAAATTAACATCAGTCGAATCGGTCATATGTGGTTCCAGGATATTCATCAAACCTTAAATATTTTTCATGCAAGTATTTAAGAGTTGTTGTCACTTGTTCTGTCAGACAGGTGTTTAAACAACTTCATGTTATTCGTTATTTTTAACATATAAGAGTTTTTTTTTATCTATTGTTTCCTAGGAGAGACGATTATTTGTTTTTTTTTAATACATAGAATTATTATTTATTCAATGCTTGTCTCCCTGCAATTAAGTTTGATCGAATCGAGGGTATGTGGTTCTGGTATTTTCTTCGAACATTCGATCTTTTTCATGTTATCATATAAGAGTTTTTATTTATTGTTTCCTAGGAGAGCCGATTATTCGTTTTTTTTTATACATAGAATTATTATTTATTCAATACTTGTCTCCATGCAAATAAGGTTGATCGAATCGAGGGTATGTGGTTCTGGGATTTTCTTCGAACATTCGATATTTTTCATGTTAACATATAAGAGTTTTTATCTATTGTTTCCTAGGAGAGCCGATTAAAAAACTTCCTGTCATCCACTAGTCTTGTACGCATATAATCGGAGTTCATCCCTGTTCACTTCCTTATTTATATTGGTGTTTATACTAACATCCTTCGTTCACCGATTCTACGCTTAGAGGCTTTGCGGTTGCTTTTTAGGTCAACATTCAAAGTGTGAACGTCTTTTCACGTTCTGTGTTGTCTACGCTTCAAAATCTACTTTACTATATTTTAGATGAATCCACTATATAATGAGGTTACTAGAAATTAAATAGAGTAGAAGTCCTCATATCCAAACTTCAGGGCAGTTCGGATATGACGACGGGTTTGGATATAATGTGATATGTGTAATATAACTATAACTTAACAAAAAAACAAGAATTGATCGCAATATATGAAAAATTTAGTGCCTCACGAAAGTAAATATAAATTTGCAATGTTTAATGCCCAGTAAGATTCATTTTCAGTTGTCATTCTTATTTTGTTCTCATTTGGATTACATTTCGCTGTTCTTGATTTTTTTTTTTTTTTTAATTTAGGCATTTCTGAAAATTACATGTCCTTGTAGATTCTGCACAACTGTACAAAGATTTTTTCTCAATGTATTTGATGACGTAATCAACAGCTATTTTCTAATGACACCCAGTCTTCATCATCTTTAATATTTTCCCAATTTTCGAAAGAATTTGATTCTCCCTATATTTTTCGACAATCTAAATCATTTTGATATTATTCTACAGTTGAATTCTCTTATAATTCATCAGGATCTTCATTTACCCATACTTTTAAGTCATCCGAAATGACAGTATTCAGTGAATCATCTTCAAGCGCAAGTTTTAGTGTTTCGTACAGATTCTGCAATATGTCAAATGAGTTTGTGCCGTTGTCCAGTTTTTCAAAAAATCTCTAGATTTCTGACGTATTCCTACAACATTTAAAACCGAGACATTCGGATATGAAGACCTTAGGATATGAGGACTTCTACTGCATTTATAATGAACACTGAATTCAATTGCAAACGCTGGTCCAACCTGGTCTGAATCACATGCTACAGTCAGAAATCGCTCCAACAGGAAATAAATATTTTTTTCGTTAAATGCACAAGCAAATTTGCGCCTTCATTTCAATGACACATTGGTTAGCACCTCATAAATTAATGTATTTATGTTGTCTGTCTGTAACGGTGGAGTTGGTTGGAAGTATTTGTGGAAGAAAAATAAAACGAATTCTTTGTTTTTTTCGGTAATTACTAAAAACTATTGTGTAATTTTACATTTTGTTTTTTTCTCTCTTCTCATTTGTGACTAATTGAAATCTTAGAATGAAGAGGAAAGTTGGAAAAGTTTCAGCTTTCGGGAAATGGTATCATTTTTCTTTTTAGATAATTTCAGACACAAAACTAGAAAAAAAAATACCACCAACTTCTCAGTCAAAACCTGGAACGAAAATTAATGCTCACTAAATAAAATAAAAGTCGAATGAAGTTTGCAAAAAAGAAGAAATAATGAAAATATGTTGTAAAACAGTAAACTGATTTCGAAGACGAATCAATACTTCCCTTTTTAATGAAGAAAATAAATTGGAAGAAAGAAAATCAGAGTTCCGTGTTTGAATTCCATCTGAAAAAAATGTTTCTGTCCAGTCTACATTAATACTCAAGCGTCTCTAGTCTTGGTTGGACATCAGTCTAGGAGAAGAACAGTCATGAATTAAAAAGTGTTTTACTCCATTAATCTACCAATGTTTAATTACCAAAATGCATAGTTCACTGATGTTAAAGCGAAAAAGACGCTGTGAAGATCCACAATCTCTCACATCCTAAATGGGCATTTAAATGAAATATAGTACGGCAGCTACACAACGCTTGGTGTTCCTACCGTAGTTTCTGCACAATTAGTTCTTTACTAGTCTCACGCCCAACCGGTTTTGTATTTATAGTTATCCTTCTCCCTTATTGGTTACCAACGAAAGTACGGAAGACTACTCTGCGCTGTTATTTAACTGTAGCTGGCGGCGGAAATTGGTTGACATATTTTTAGGCGTATTTGTGCGAAAAAGAACTCCATAGCATTGGATGGAATTTGAAATCGGCAGGTGATCATAACGCTATTTACATATCTTTTACAAGGAGATAACATTTAATAGATATTCACTCGAGAGTATAGATGAAATAGAAAGAAAAGAAATGAGGATGTATGAAATAGAGTAACGTAGCAACCATAGGAGAGGGAGTGAAAGAGAATAAGAGAGAGAGAGAGAGAGTAAAGAATGTATGTGCAGGAGACTGACAAAGAAGATAAAACATGACTATTACTGTAATTCCCCATGAATAATACGCACTTTTTCTAAAATATAATAAGCAAAATCAAGGGTGCGTATTATTTACAGTTACAAAAAGTCTTTAAAAATCTGCCGTAATATAAGGATTACCATAAAATTAGATTAGAATAATATTATTCTATGTTTAAAACCAATATTTAAATAAAAGAAACGCTGGACGTATTTAAAATTAAAAGTTACAATTTATAGGATTACCAAACAAAAGGTGCGTAGTACGCTTGAGTAGAAGTATTTTCCCACACTTTCTGCACAATTTTAGGTGTTCGTATTATGGCTGAAGGCGTATTATACATGTGGAATTACGGTAATACATATTTCCTAGGTAAGATTCGAAAGAGAGAAGGAGTCAGTGAGGTTGGAATTTATTATATGTGCGAATACACACCGAGAAAATCAAACCCATAGAAGCTTTACATGGTGCACCCATAAGTTTTGTAGTTTTCCGTGGCTTTTTCTAGCAAAGGGACAAAAGAATAACGTACAAAGGTAGAAATCAAAACTCGCTATACAAGCTGGTTTCTGATAGGAATATCGTCAAATCATAATTCTGTTTGTTCCATAGTTGCGGAGTTATGCCCCGGCAATAATATAAACAGCAGTCTATTCCTTTTTGATCACTGGGATAATGGAAATGACTTGTCAGCGATTATTTTTCTGTGAAAGAAAGAAAGAAAGAAAGAAAGAAATGAAGAAAGTAAGAAAGAAAGAAAGAAAGAAAGAAAGAAGGAAAGAAAGAAAGATAGCCGAAGCGATAACGCTCTCATGTTTTTGGTTTGGTTTGGTTTGGTTTGTTTTACGGCATATCAACCTCAATGGCTTATTTAATGCCGACAATTTTTTTATTGCTGGTAATGTTTTTTCAAACATCTATTCCTGGGAATATTTTTCCTTCAATAAATCTATAGCTGGTCATATTTTTTTCAAAGAATGTATAGCTATTTGTACTGCTAGCATTTTTTTAAAAAAAGTATTGCTGATAATAATTTTTCCTTCAAAAATTATTGCTGGTAATATTTTATTCTTATTACAAATTATTTCTGGTATTAAAACCTATTTTTACACAAGTGTCAACTATTTTCCCATAGCTTGGACCCCAATAGGTGCCACCACCCAGGGTAAGGGTGAACCCGGGAACGCCAGCAATCAAGAGGTGGTTGCGCGATCCTCAAAACCTCCCGATCAGAGGCCCTGCTGTTGGACGTAGTTTATCGTCGCGGATGTACTTTATCGTTTTACCCAGGACGCGGATGTTGTTTATTGTCTTACCCAGGACGCGGATGTAGTTTATCATCTTACACAAGACGCGGATGTAGTTTATTGTCTTACCAAGGACTCGGATGTAGCTTATCATCTTACCCAAGACGCGGATGTAGTTTATCGTCTTACCCAGGACGCGGATGCAGTTTACTGTCTTACCCAGGACGCGGATGCAGTTTATCGTCATACCCAGGACGGTCTCATGTTTTTAACGTCTCCATTAGTGAAATGGAAAAAAAGAAAACTTATTGATATTAAATATTTTCATTTATACCCTCTTACTTCTTTAAATAATTGCCTGTAAACATATTTATTATTGTTACTGCAATATTTTGTTAAGTTTGTGTAAAGAAAAACCGCTTTAAACGTAGAGTGAAGCTTTATATAATGCAATTATACTACTACAGATAAATGAGACCTCGCCATTTATTTATTTCGATGGGGAGGCCACTATGGCTGTCTTCCACCACAGGTTGTGAAGCTCAAATATTTAACGATGCAACTGGGGAATTTTGACGGATGTTTTATAGTCCTGGAACTCGCAAGGCGCTTATTCAATCATTAACTTCAGAAATAAGTTTCATCAGAAAATTAGAATCGGAAAGCCATGGAAATTCCACAGGTAGTTCTAGTGTTAAATATTGCGTTTGCTTAACGTTTCAAAATACCGCAATATGTCTACACAGAATTCCAAAATATACGGCCAAATGCTACAATTGAGGCGACTCATATTTCAATTTGGCAACAATATAAATAGACGAGAATGTCATGAAATGAATATGTGAGCATCAACGAAGTTTTAGAGAAAATGGAAAAAAGAATGCTTATACATAGAATCAGAAAGAGAAAATTGAAATTTCTAGAGTACATAACGAGAAAAGAGGGCTTGGAAAATTTAACACTCACATGGTATGTTGAAAGCAAGAGAGAAGGAAAGAATAACCCACCTAAAGATAAATGGTAAATGGTTTGTAGAACAATGATTAGGCTATATAGCAAAAAGATAAATATTGCTAAGAGCTACAAATGACATGAAATTGTAAATATCCAAACCCGCGCACGTCATGAAGAGGCATGGCAGATAGACAAATGATCCCTCATTACAGTCTAGCAACGGTTGTCAATTATATGATTTAATTCCCTTAAATTTATGCCCCGATTTCGCTGGTTTTTCAGAATTAAATTCACTAATGTATTATATTATATATTCCGTCGTCCCTACAAACAAAGTTATAACGTTTCCACTTAATTTCGTTGTTTATAGTAGTATTTGGAAGGAAAGTGTGTAGAATGTGGTCGTCTTCCATCAGTAACCATGACTTTTGCAGCACTTTTTGGCAAAGGACAACAATCCCCAGGTTCGACGACGACCGTATTACCCAGATCTCCCCACTTGCGACTTTGTTCTCTGTAAATATTGAATCCCATTAGAAAGGAACAGTATTTCAAGACCTTCGAGCAAATCTAAGAGAATGCAACTGCTTGCTATCCTCAAAATAGGAGTTCCAGGAATATTTCAATGGAAACAACGCTGGTCAAACATTCAGAAGGAGACTACTTCGAAGGAGATTCAATGCCGAATTGATATTGTAGATTTTTTCATAGCATCTGCCCCGTTAATTCCTGTTCAAACCTCGTATGTTTTTGGCATGCTTGCATTCTTAAGGATTTCAAGTCTTATAGTCATTCTGACCGCTTATTTAATCCAATCTTTCTTAACAAATCTTGCAATGAAAATTGTGTTGAACTGCCATGCTACTAGATCGTTTATCGTTAATGCGCTGATCCTTATCCCCAGGACTCTATCCTTGGGTCTGCGTTATTTCTTATCCTCATAAATGACCTTCCCAATATCATCAGATGCCAACTAGGTAGATATGTCATTGACACATCTATTTACTCTTGCCTTAATAGTATGCCTTCTATCAAAATGGCTGATGCTAATCTCAAGAAAAAAACAAAAAACAACTCGTTGTGACTTCTTGGTCTCATATTTTCCACTGACATGACGTGGAATGATTATGTTGAATCGATTGTTAGTTTTACTGCTTGGAAAATTGGTTCTCAATGTCGTGACAGGCATATTTTCTCACAAGAATCCATCTTGCAAATTTGTAAATCTACCAATCGTCCGACCATTGAATATTGCTGACATATCTGGTCTGGTGCCCCTGCAATGTACATGGAGATTCTCCACAAAATCTAAGTTAGTAATATTACCCGTCCTGACTTTGCATATCGACTTGTCTCTTCCCTAAAGCCATGGCGTGGCTTCCCTATTTCTTTTCCATAAATATTTTCATAGGAATTGTTCTAAAGAGCTTTCCTCTTTGACATTTTGACCACATGAATTTACGCGTAGCACGAGATTAGCAAGTATGTCTCATAGTTTTACTAGTGTTAGCTGCAACCGTGGCTTCTGTTCTAATAGTTGCTTTTCTCGCACTTCTAAATTATAGAACTTCCTTCCTGTTTCTTGTTCTTTCTCCTAAGATCTTCAAAATTTTAAGTGCAATGTTGATCTACGTCTTCTGAAAGCTGGTCTTTTATTGTTCTATCCCCGCATTAAAGGCTCATTCTCTTTCATCCTCATTAACCACTGGCACCTTAATTAAATTATCACCTTGTTTGAAGTGAAATGATCATGAAAAAATATCCTTTAATAATATACAGTCATGTTTTTTTTTAATTTAATCATTTCACTCCAAGTAAGGCTATAAACGTCTAACAGGCATGGTGTTACTGAGTTTAAAAGAATAAAAGAAAAGGATTTTTAAGGAGTTAATAGAATAGAAATTAAGAAGAGGGTAGATAATTGTATTTGCATTTAATGCATTGACATTGCATTTAAATTTTTGAAGAACAAACTTGGGTGGAAAGCGGGAAACCGGAAGAGATTTCCAGAATAGAGAAGTGCAGGAAAAGTTTTTGACGTACAACTTACAGATAAAATTTCAACTGTAAAATGATGAGATTTTGCCGCCAATCTAGCACTACGCATAAATTTATAAAGTCTAGATACTACAGTGGGAAGCTGACCAGAACAATTATCATAAACGTATTTATAGAAAACAGCCTTAGAAATTATATTACGGCGATAGGAAAGTGAATGAAGTTGAGATGTCAGGTCAAGACGAATGACAATGCAGATTCGTCGTCCGATTTTATCAAGAAAATGTAAATATATATTAGAAGAACCAGACGTATGAAGCAACAATATTTAAAGCATGGACGAATGGTAGACTTATAAATATGTAAGATGGAGAGAAAAAAACAAACAAAACTGTCTAGCACAATAATAATGAACCAACTTTCCTAGCAGGAGACCTCGCAATTGATTCAATATATATTTTTTTACTTTATATCATTGGAAGACGTTAGCCCATGAAGTTGCAATAATTCACCCTCCTGAATGTTATCAGTTTTATTTTGGTGGCATTCAAATAAACAAGTCATTCCTTGCCTCAATTAAGAATAGGATTTAGTTAGCAATGAAATGAATGAGAAGCGTAGAAAAGCCAACCCTGAAATCTATTTGAGAACATGAGTAGTCGAGTTAGGTGTTTGATAATAATGCTTAGTCAGATTAATGTGTTCGTTTTTATTTACTTTAAACCTATTATTCACCAGCAATTTTAAAATATCATTCGGTAATATTTTCTATTTCCTTATTCACTCCTTACCAATGTTCCGTTAAGTTGTCCTCGCATTTTTACTTACAGAATTCATTTAAAAAAAATGTTTTCAACTCTGAATGAAATGCCGCGGAGTCCTTCGGAAAGCGATCAAAAAGATTTGATAATTGGAAAACGCAAAATCAGAAGAATAGTGTGTGGGGGTAGAACTTCCCAACCAAGAATGAATAGCATTTTTGGTCAAATTAACAATGTGCAGGTGAGCCTCTTCGGATTGAAGAAGAAGGTGTCGAAAATGTTCTTTTTTTTTTGTACTTTACAATCCATCATTATATGTGCGTAAAGAGGTAAAATTCAATAAAATTTAAAACTTGGAGAGCAGGAATAGTGCTACAAAAAGTCATACAAATCTACGGTGTGTGTTAATTCAAATAATACTAAAAAAAAAAAAAAGATCTAGCGAATTCCTCTGATAACGCTTTGTATATATCAAGAGAAAGGGGATCAGAACATTCAGGTTCATTTGCACTTGTTTTGGGTACAGATCACCTTTTAAAACGAAAGCAGAAAAATTACTTTAATGTAATAATTTTCTACACTTTTCTTTTTATAATCAGCGCAAAGGTATTCACAATATAATTCACTTGTAAACAAGTTTTGATTTTTTTAGTCTTTTGCGCCCGCTATCGATAACGAGCGGGAAATTCCATGCTATACTTCAAATGCTTTCATTATCCAACACAAAACACAATTTTCATCCAAATTTAGGGAAAATTACCCAGAATTTGTGAACCAGTTCTCTAGAATAAGGAAGCAACCTAGAATAGAAATAGAGAAATATAACTAAATATTGACAAAGAGAACGAAGAAAAATAAATCAGAGAGAGAGACAGAGAGAGAGAGGAAAGAGAGAGAGAGAGAGAAAAGAGAGAGAGAGAGGAAAGAGAGAGAGAGAGGAAAGAGAGAGAGAGAGAGGAAAGAGAGAGAGAGAGCGACGAGGGCCCTGACAGAAGAAACATAAAGGGAAAGAATAGATATTTATGTAACATTTTTACGAATGACAAACACATTGTATTATAGGTGAGATGTGTAAATGTGGCATTTTGAGGGGATAAGATCAATATTTGCGCGAATGGATCATTGAAAATTAAGAGATCCTTTCACTCTCCATTTCTGACCTTGTGCCACATTTTACAAAAACAAAGAATTGCACAGATAATCTTCATTTTCCCTGCAATTATTCGATGCACACACATACACAGAAATTGTTTTAAATAGTCTTTCCAATTTCATTCCATGTGGTTTCACCAATTATTGAAATATCACTACTCGTATTCAGTAGCATTTTCTTACCCAAATCATTTATTTTCACATTTACTTTTGTTTTCTGTGACCAGTTTTTCAATCACAATGTTGTGTACAAATTTCTTCCTGTGATTATTTTCCTTGGTTTGGTTTAGCACTGTAACTTTATATGTACTCATTTACCGCACTTGTAATATTCTCGATTTTTAAATGTGCAGTTTTTTTTCCGAAATGTTATTTATCACATCTGAAACTCGGATTTATTCTCCTTTTTATAAATTTTTCCTTTGCTTGCAACAATATACATTCTTTTTTCTGAATCTTTTCAGTATTCTGTTTCAGACTTTCAGAACTGTCTAGCAATCGTCTACTATTTCTTGCAATGTAATATTACTGTTTTGTTCAATTTTTGTTAAAATTTTCGCTAGTATTTCAGCATCTTTTTTAGCCGTTAGGCATTGAACGAAATTAAACCTTTGAACATATCTGGAGTCATTTCATTTATTCTAACCTTTTCTCATTCATTGTTGACAATACCAGCATACTTAAAATATCCGTCCCCTTTTTTGGTTAGATTCATGCACCTCTAACGAGTATTATACGTAGAGCTCTTGTCAGTAAACGTATTTGTCAGAATGTGTACAGTGTCTTCAAACATAATTTCAGCTGTTTTTGTTCTCGATAATATGTAGTTGCAGCATTTGTCATACGCTATCGGGGATATTTTCCTCAAGAAATATCTGGTTTTCTATAATCTTCCCAGTCACTGTATTTATGACTAAATATTTGTTCATTTCTTCGAAAATACGAAAAACGTCAGTTTCATATCAGGATTGTATAGGAATTCTTGTATATTTTCTTTAAATCGTTTGGCGTAAGAGATGTTGGATTACTTTTCCTTTCTTCAGAATCATACAGAGCAATTCCTGTTGCTGTTTTTGTCGTTCTAGCAATTGTTGAGTTTGTTGTTTTTGTTTCTGTTGATGAATTTCAACTATCGAAGCCAAAATTTGCTCCATATTCGCAAGAAATATTTTTTTCCTACACCTAAAGAGAATTTTTTTCTTTTATACAACGGAATCAGACCAAGTTTTCTGGAGGAAAATGTTGATTTAATCAGAATATTTGCATTCACACAATTCAGAAGTTTTTCTAGTTTATGTTTAAAACAATTGGAAATGCATGTCCATAAATAAAGAAATGTTGTCCTTAAAATGTCAAGTGATGAAAAAGAGAAATGGCTGACAAATGCTAGTAGAGTGTTGGCTGGTTTCTATGTCTAAAACAAGCGTAACAAGATTAAGGCGTAACATGCAAATTACAAATTAATATTTTCTTTGGTTAATTTGAAGTATAAGTACTAAAAGCCAACGCTCCTGAAAATGGTGTGAAATTGCCTATTTCGAAAATGACAATAAATGCTTGCGTTCGATTATCGTTTAGGATTTATCGACAATATAAGTTCGATCTCTTTCGCGTAGTCCGACCGCCATTACTGGCTTTGTTTACATACATTTGCCTCGAGCAATAATGCGTGGAAGCTTACTTAATTGTCGGCCCTTTTACTGCTTTTCGTAAATACTTACTCGTCTTGATTACTGCACAGTTTTCGCGAAAGATATTTTAAATTGCGTTTTCTTTTTTTTAAAATAAAGCTTTAAATGAATAGTTTTTATTTAATTGGTATAAATTCCCTTTTTCCAATTAAAAGATTTGTTTCTTTGTAGAAGTGAAGCTTTATTAAGTAATAATTTCTTTTTATTAAATTGGATTAAAATATTTTGTTATAGAAAAAATTGCAAGGTTTTCTAAATAAATATTATGTCATGGGTGAACCCTTTCCCCCCCCCAAAAAAAACATCGTTGTAAAAAGAAAAATATTCTTTTTTACCTTTTTTCAGGCACGTAATTTCTATTTTAACTGTCGGATTTTAAGAAACTTTCGCGACACAATTTAAAAAAGAAACAACGTTAAAAATAAAACTTCCTTTTCTTTCCTTTCAGTCACGTAATTTTTATTTTTATTTTTCGTTTGTTTTTTTTTTTTTGTTTTTTTCATTTTTATTGCTATATTTTGAATCGTGCACTCATTTAAAACTTCGCGCATTGCGTAGTAATCAAGACAAGTGAATCTTCTGCGTACGACAACTCGAGGCAAACGTATGTAAACAAAGCCAGTTATGGCATCCGTTCTGTCGACGCGACGAGAAAGAAGTCGAATTTATATTGTTTATAACACCTAAACAGTCATAGAGCGCAAAGTTTTAGTGTCATTTTCGAAATAATAAGTCAATTTCACGCCAAAAAGTAACATTTTCATTACCGTGGGCGTTTGGTGCGTATACTGCAAATTAACCTTTTCTTTCCTTCCACCCAATTCCAATATTTATTTTTCTACTTAGTTATAGATTCATTGTTCATTGCTCTGCTTAAAAATCTCTAATTTGTAAGAAAAATAAATCAATTAATAAAAAAACAAAAACAAACCTTTGCTCTTTTTCAGTTTCCGTAAACAAGAAAAAGACAACAATTTTTGTACTAAAGAAAGGAATTGTCGTTCTTTTGAGAATATACAACAAGTTTCAATATAAAATAAAACCCCACATACTGAGTTAAAAAAAAGTCAAATGGTGTGTTAAGTTAATCATAAAACTATTTATACGTAACGATTAACGGGACAGTGGAACAACGATGGTTATGAAGTTGAATTTCCTTTGTAGTTTATCAGTTCAGCGATAGCCGTTTATCACACATACCGAGAGCCACTCTAACCTTAATGCTTGGGCATTTGTATATTCGTTACCTTAGGTATGCTTATTAGGCAGCTACTTACATATCACTACAATAACTTTTTTTTTTTTTAAATAAGGAACGAAAAAGAAAATTGTATATCGAATCAGAAAGAGATATTTGACATTTCTAGGACATATAATGAGGAAAGATGATTTGAAAAGCTGATATTCATAAGATCTAATGAAAGTAACTATTTTTTCTTGCTATTGGCCATATATTCCTTTTTCTTACAGTTTATAGGTAAATTTTCTTTTAAAATTCCTTTCCTATCTTTTCTAGGTGTTTTTGAAATTTTCTTTCTGCTTCTATTTTAATCTTATAAAAGAAATATCAAGTAGATCGAAATAAGGAACATCTAAAGCTGGCAGCGATAAAAGCGACGATAGAGAGAGAATAAGAAAACGAAGTTGAACAGGATTAGTTTTGAAACTTGCAAAAAAAACGAAAGAAAATTACATAAAAATCTTTTACGTTATTAACTTTTTCTTATCCAATTTTTATTTTAAATTAAATGCGATTTTGTTTTCCAAATTCGTATTTTAGGCTATTGTGTTTCGTGCGGAACACGTGTGTTTCCATAGTTTCCTTCTTCCTTCAGGTAAGCATCTTTAATGTGAGATAAAATAAGACTTCAATAAACAAATAATACTTCTCTTTGCGCGAAATACACAACTATTCTAGTATTTTACAGTAAATGTTAGTGAGTCTCGTTAGAAATAGCGTGGGGTGAATGTGCTATTACTTGATTCCCTTGCTCATAGAATATAAGAATTATATTTACATATTACACTGTGCATTGATATTAAAAATGATCCTTTTGAAAAGAAATTGAAATTAAAAATGGATGAAAAAGCAGGGGAAGTGTTGGTCTAAATTTCGTACAAAATATTAAGCGTCGGTCTGTTCACTTCCACTAAATTCTTGATACAGAATGAAAATAAACTACAATGGAAAATGCAAAATACAAAAGAAAATAAACAATTATGTAGCTACAGATAATCATAAAAGAATGAACATACATGCACACACCAGAATAAATACTTGGCACCCGGCGTGGCTGAGTGGATATATATATATATATATATATATATATATATATATATATATATATATATATATATAATTATTTATTTAAAAATATGATTCCAAATCGCTACATAAGAGGTCTCAAGTTTCAAAACAAGAGCCGAAAACTTCAATATAATCCTTTAAATTAAATTGAGTTTAAATTAAAATGGGCTCCGTTCCATCTTCAAGCAAAATTTTTGTTGGAATAACGTATATCTGAAATTTACTTGTTTTAAAAATTGAAATCAAAATCTCCATGGCAGAGTCTAACGATCCCATAGTGATGTCAAACCTGTTTGACATCACTATGGGATCGTTAGACTCTGCAGAGTCTTCTGACCTCGTTGGTCTCCTTATACTGTACAACTTAACGGCACACCGCGAAATTGATATTAAGGACATCGGGCTGTATAGAGATGACGGGCTCATGGTGGTGAGGAGTTCTACTAGTTTTAAGATTGAAAAAATCAGAAAAATTATATTTAGTGAATTTAAGAAACTAAACTTAAAGATTACTGTCTCTTCTAATTTGAAAAGGGTTAACTTCCTCGACGTAACTCTAGACTTACCAGGCAACACATACCAACCTTATAGAAAACCAAATGCTAACCCTTTATACATACACCTGAAGTCAAACCATCCTCCATCAATAATTAAACATATACCCTCATCAATAGAAAATAGAATTAGCATTAACTCCGCAAACAAGGAAATATTCCAACAACACAATGGGTTCTATAACACTGCCCTAAAAAATAGTGGTTATAAAAATGCTAACATTAACTATAGAGAAAATTACACTGGCCATAGAAACAAAAACAGGAAAAGAAATATCATTTGGTACACCCCTCCGTTCAACCAAAGGGTTAGTATTAAACTAGGACAGAAATTCTTAGCTCTAATTGATAAACACTTCCCCACCAATAGTAAGCTTAGTAATATATTCAATAAGAACACCCTAAAATTGAGTTACAGCTGCTCTGATAATCTTGAACGTATAATAAAAAAACAATAATAAGATCTTGAACAAACCCCCATGCCAAAACAGTATTAATAAAAACTCTGCACTTAAACCAGACGATAAAAGGGAAAAATTATGTAACTGTAGAAACCTAGAAGACTGCCCATTAGAAAATAAATGTTGTATTAATTCTGTGGTATACCAATGTACTATTTCATCCACAGAGAGCCCTAGCACTAATATGATATACATTGGGTCCACGAAGAATAATTTTAAAGATAGATGGAGGCAGCATAAGTGCTCCTTTAATAATATAAACAAAATATTTTTGGCACCTGAAGGAAACAAATAGAACACCAAAAGTTAAATAGAAAATCATTGATAAGGCTAGAACATGTAAAGCTTGGGATGACCCATGCCCTTTGTGCCTCCATGAAAAATTACACATTATTAAACTTCTAAATAATAATAATCTATTAAATAATAGACACGAGTTAACGGTTTTTTGTAGGCATCATCAGATTTTTGATTTGAATCATTAGTTAAAATAAAAAAAAATAAAAAATTTATAATAACTTGTTTAACAAATAGCCCAATCTTCAGATTCATAATAGGAATAATTAACTACAAACATGCATACAACATAACACCCTTCATAATCCATAGCCCAAATAAGTAGTTTAAATACCTTACATAATAGATCACCCTTTATAAGTCGTCAAAAAACAAACGTTACGAAAGTTTTTCTTATTTTTTTTTATATGCACAATTCCCTGTCATAAGAAAATAAAATAAAATAAATAAATAAATCTCCATTGACAAACAAACTAGACGAAGATTAATACATCTTCCGTTTCATTTTAGACACCCCCACCTTTCCCCAACTTGACATCTTGAAAGTATCTCTATACCGCTACTTATTATTAACACCCTACACTCGCCTACCCAATTTAAACAATTCGCCCTTGCTGTTACCATGGAGATTTTGATTTCAATTTTTAAAACAAGTAAATTTCAGATATACGTTATTCCAACAAAAATTTCGCTTGAAGATGGAACGGAGCCCAATTTAATTTAAACTCAATTTAATTTAAAGGATTATATTGAAGTTTTCGGCTCTTGTTTTTTGAAACATGAGACCTCTTATGTAGCGATTTGGAATCATATTTTTTTTAAATAAATAATTATATATATATATATATATATATATATATATATATATATATATATATATATATATCCACTCAGCCACGCCGGTGCCAATTATATTTATGCTCTACTTTTGTATCGAGCATTATTTTTTAAAATAATAACTAAAATACTAAGGGACTTGGGTTATTTACCCAACCGGTTCCTTCCTATTTTCTATATATTTTCACACACACACACACACACACACACACACACACACACACACACACACACATATATATATATATATATATATATAAAAGTGAATATAGAAGTCAACACTTAGAGACGACAGTCTGTCTCATGCTATATGCAATCATCAGGCCACATATGCTGTTATTTTTCTGCATCTGTGGAAATGGTTTTAGGATGAAAAATAGTTCACGTCCTACAAGGCCCCGTAAACGTTTTGAATTCTGGCGAGGCTGAGAAAGGAAGAATTGGGTACCTACATTTCAGATATAGCAGCCACACATGTTATTTGATCGGATGCGACTCTTTAAAAGTAGAATATCAGAGCGACGTACATTCTAGAGCTGTGTAAGTCGCCGAACATTTTTACAGCGTCTTCAGCAATGGCTGATTATAATCAGAACGTATTTGGTTTAGCTCTGAGTTGAAGTGTGATGCTCAAACGAAGGAGACATATTGAGAATATAAACTTTTATAATGATTGGTGAGAATTTAGGCTCGGTTCGGTGATAATTAAAAGTTACTAGCTTGCGTTTACACGGAAACGAATCCGTAGACATTAATAAATATTACTGTGGTCGGAAGGTAATTATACATTTCCCTGCTATGAAATATGAGTCAAGCAATCAAGACATGAACAAAATTGAAGGCAAGTCAACTGCATCAAGAATTAATTTATAATCTCTTATTTACGGGAGGGTATTTTATATTGCATTTCTGAACGATGGGATGCAGTCATTGAAAATTAAGAGGATTACATTTCTTGTAGATAATCTGCAACTGAATTTGATTGATGTATTTTCATATATTTATGGCAAAGTGTAATTAATCCCTATATATATATATATATATATATATATATATATATATATATATATATATATATATATTTATATATATATATATATATAATTGTATACATATAATTACATATATATATATATATATTATATATATAATTATATATATATTAATACATATATATAATTATATAATTATATGTATATATATATATATATATACATACAACAAATAACATAAACTTATATATATATATATATATATATATATATATATATATATATATATATATATATATATATATATATATATATATATTTAAACAATATTCACAGTTATAAATTGCATTCGGATCTATTACCTATACTATATATATATATATATATATATATATATATATATATATATATATATAGATAGGTAGATGCGCAAACGCACGTATAAAAAGCTAAGTAAATGTAATAATAATAATAATAATAATAATAATAATAATACTAAATAGGAATAGTTATTGAATACCTTAGTTAATCAATTAAATACTGAGTTAAAAGTAATAAATTAACTAACGTATACAATAGTTATAAAATAACCGAGTCCTGGACCATTTTTTTTTCTACACAATGACTTTACGAACAATTTAAAAAAGTAACCATTCTCGTCTACACGATGACCATTAAGAAATTACAATAAACCGGAAATATATGGTTGTATTTACCATTACTACTCATTGTTCAGCATATATAGTCAAGTTAATATCCAATACACATCGCTTGAAGATTCCTTTCAACCATGACAAAGACTGTCACCACTCGTACTTGACCTCAATGCACGTTCTTCCTTTATATGGAGCACCTTTGTCCATAATAATATCAAACATTTAAAGTATATTCAAAGATTTTCAGCTATTTTCTTTGCAATTGTCTCAGCTCTTTATTGCTTGTTATGAAAACTAAATTCAGAATCTTGTAAAACGAACTTCACAAGAATTTTCAAAAAGGAACCTTGACGAGGTTGCACATGTTTGAATCTATCTTCTTGTTGGACAAATTAAAATTAAAAAAAATAGTCACTTGTAATGAAAACTGTATATTACTATGAATAAAATAAAATAAATAAACAACTAAGAATATCATGGTGAGATTTACAACGGAATTCATTATCAAACTAATACAAACTATATTTCATAGGATTCAAGATGACTTTTATACAAATAGATGATATGTGGAAAAACATAACTTGTGTCAATTTATTCTGAGAATTTGACACATTTAATTCTAAAAATAACGACCAGAATGGCAACCATAAATTTGCTGCATGATAACATATCCTTGAGTGACAAGTGAAACACAGTAAAAATAAATATTTAGCAAAATGTCAGAGGAAACTCATTCGCATTTGATTTATTCTTCATAAGATTCATCTTTAGATTATGGCTTGTTTAAAGAGGTGAAATTTTCGTTTTCTGGTGCAATAAATTCATGAGAAAAGATACCTGGAAAAATAATCGCCTGTTTACGATTGAATACACGCTTTAACTGAAATATGTCTTCTATTAATTTTAAGACTGCTGTGATAATTTTAGAATTTAGACCAAATATATATAAATAAAATATATTTGTGAAAAAATAGTGAGGAAAATAATTTTAATTGAGATATTAATAGGAACTGAAACGAATTGTAGTACGCAGAATATATAAGAAGCCTGTTCATTGGACAAAATTAAGCCATTAATACTGAAATTACGCTGAATAATATGAAGATTCCAAACGGGAATTAACAGTGCATTTTTGTTTGCATCTACAATCGCATGGACAAGAAGGTACACACAACTTCAAGGAAAATACTACAACTTGTTGCAATAACGAAGTCACATTGACGGACTCTTAAAGTGTGCAGAGTTCTAACGAACTAATTTTGGATTTTTAATTCCGTTTTTGTTACATGTTAATAAAACATATATGGCCGTTATGGTCTTTCAATATTTCAACCTTTTAATTTTAAAACGTATCAAATTTTATAACTTAAAAAATTTTAAACGCAAAATTATAAAATTTAGTAATTTAACAACTTTAGCCTTTCCCCTCCTTGCATAATTATAACCGGGTTTAGATTTATATATCCCCACCCCTATACATACAGGCTGCTGCAAATGTAGGGAAACAGTAAGTATTATATCAGTATTATGATTGTGATTCTGGTATTCTCAATTCTTTATTCTGGATATAATGGAATGAATAGAGTTTTCGCATACAAGCATGTTTGTGTTGATGTCGCCAGTTCATACAGGAGGCTTGCTAGGAATTGATGCTGATAAAAAACTTTGTAACAGAGTGTATATGAGTGTCTACTGCAGTTCAGAGGAGTGTGTGAATGGCCGAGTCAAACAGTTTGAACAGTGATATAAGAAAATAAAGAAATCATAAAAAAAACTCGCTTTTGCATGCCCTAGTATAATTCCATCAAGAAGAACAATACTTTAGTTTGACAATGTCTGTTTAAAGGTCGAAAGGTGTTAGAGAGAATCTTTCCACATTGTTATTCGACTTAAATATAAAAGCCTCAATTTTAGCAGAAAATGCTCCAATGATTCAGTCATTTTTTCGGGCAATGGTAATCACTTAGAAGCACTCATCTCCTCTACGATAGGTTATACTAGGGTTTTAACAGCAAAGAGCGATTAATGCCTTCGTTTGGTTTGGTATATTTTGTTTTACGGCATATTAACCTTTAGATTTTTAGGATAGGTTCGTATGAATAGAATATGTATTAATATTTAAAAAAAAAAAATGTATTGATGATATTTTTTCCAAATATGTATTACTGGTAATATTTTTTAGATATTGCTAGTACGCTTACTATAATAACCAATTTTATACTTTCATAATGTTTTGACGGCAGCTTAGTGGTTAACAACGTATTTGCCGACAGCTGTGATCCTAACAGGTGCTACTACCCCGGGTCAGGTTGAAACTGGGAAAAAACAATTAAGAATTGATTCCACGCTCCTCAGATTCTCTCGATAAGAGACCTTGCTGCCCGATGTAGTTTATGATCATACTCATGACGCCTCATTTGAAGGGTGTTTTACACCTCTGAAGAAGTGCAATCGGCGTATTCTGAAGCTTCATGCCTTTTGTCTTCTTAGGAAAAAATGGACAGTACTTCTGATTTATTACTTCTCCAATAATTGAATTCAGAGTAGACGTCTGATAGATTGTTTCCCAGTCAAAGCTAGCAAGGCCAGCCTGAATATCACGTAGCTATAGAACAAAATATGGATCCATGCTATTTTGAAAAATAAACAAAACAGATTCGGCAAGAAGTTGAACTCGGTTCGCCCATTTTACTTTACTCGCTGGTAACCATTACGCTACATGTGGATTTGGATTATAATCACGAATCTTAAAATCACGAATATCGAAATTCTGAATTTTAAAATCCGTAAAATTGAAATTCCGAATGTATCAAAGTCCTGAAATTTAAAATCCTGAAAGATCCCGAAAAATAATCCTTGGGAGAAATTGAAAAAAACAAACAAAAAAAAAACTTTATTTCCAAACATTTTAAAATAGCGTTTAAATAGTGTCTATATATTTGAAACATTCAAAATTCATTACAAAATATAAATCCTGAATATATAAATAATTTATAATAAAAGACTATGGGCAAGAGCCTTAAAATAAGAATCTGTCCTGTTTTCTTTATCTGTATGTATAAAGTAGACATTTTTTTTTTCTTTTTAGACAAGAATCTCCTCGGAGGATGCTTGGATGTTCGTTTTTTACGTTCTGCTGCTGTTTTTAAATTCTCCGATACTGCAATAAACACCGACATGACCATTGCCTACTAAATTTTCCCATCGCCTAGTCGCCATATTCTGCTTTTATATTTTTAGGGATTCTGATCTTTCGATATGTTATCAATATGGGATTTCAAATTTCGGGATTTGAAAATTTAATGTTATCGAAATTCGCACTCGCTACATAAATATACATTATTCCCAATACATGAGAATAGGCTTCTAAAACACAGTCATTATTTGAACTCGATTAATCAAAGACGAATAAAAACACAAAATGTGCAAATATCCAGATTTTCAAATGGCGGCAGTGACATTGCACGAACATTCTAAATTCTATAAGTAAACTAAATTTAATATAATAAAATAGTTTCCTTCGATAAACTGAACATGTGAGTAACGATGAAGTTTTAAGGAAAATATAAAATAGACAAAATTTCTCGGACAATGAAGAATGGAGCCTTGGTAAATCTAACACTCACAAGGACATACTGAATGCAACAGCGACAAGGAGAAACAGCGAGAACTCACCTAACGAGCTTTTATTAAATGAATGGCATTGAATGAAATGATGATGAAAATAGAAATAAAAACTAAATATTCGTATAGTATGACACTTTGATAATTTCTTCGAGGTATAGCGAGATTTAGCATAGGTTAATCTGACAGAAGACGAAAGCACCAACAGAGTATAAAAGATTTGTTTTGTTTTATGCAAGACTAGCCTTTCAGCTGCTCGAAAACAAGCATACAACATATTTAGGATGTTTATTCGTCTGGCCCACAGCCAGAAATTGTGCCATTGCGCTTCGGATCAGCATCTGGTTAAGGTTAAATTCCGCTTATTGGGTGATCAATGGCGTTGCATTAAGAAGATGTGACATGGTCGTAAAGTTGAAAATAACAGACGAGAAAAACTGCCGAAAGATTGTTGTTTGTTTGTTTGTTTTTGTTTAGCGGCATATCAACCATTATAGGTTATTTAATGGCGAAGTCTAAATATTTTTTACCCAATTGTATTTACATGATTGCATATAAGTCACACGGGTGTATAAGACGCACGCCAATTTCATCATGGTAAATCAAGAAAAAAATAGCAATTAGTAAAATTATTAGTAAATGAGGTATTGTTTTGGTTAAACAAGCCATGATTACAATTAAACGAAAAATAATAGGAAAAAAAGAACACTTTACTATATCCAAAGGTAAGAAAAAAATAAAACAATTATTACAATTGACAAAACAGTTCAGTTACCAATAAAATTTACTCAAAAATGTTCCTTTATATGATCTGTACAATCTGCATCTTGTAAACGTTTTAGCGGAATAATAATTAGACTATAAAAATTCTGATAGTATTTATACCAATGCAACCGGAAGTTTTTGCAAGAAAAATATTAATGAAGCAAATATATTTTACAAATATATAAATAAATATATATAATTAGAATTTATTGCATAAAAGAAAGTACTAATATTAAACGTGATGAAATTAATATAATGCATGTTATCAATGATAAAACTTTTTATCTGAATAATAGTTTTTAAATAAATACAATAGGTATATGAAAGTTACTCTAAAGTCCAAGCTAATAAGAGTTGCCTGGTAGCTAATTTCGGCTGAAAATCGCGTATTTTAAACCTACATATGGCATATAAGACGCAGGGGAATTTTAAAACATATTTTTTAGTAAAAAAGTGCGTCTTATATGCCGTCAAATACGGTATTTGTTTATTTAGTTTATAAGATAATAATGGTTTTAGTGATACAAGTTTTATTAATTAATCCATAGCTGGTGGAAGAAGGGGTGAATTCATAATGAACCCAACTGGAATTCGAACTCGGCTCCCCGATTAACAATTCCATTACCCCACCCGCACTGCTAAGCTTACAGTACCTCGTATCACCTAGCGTCACCCATGTAGCTACTGACCAGGCGCAGCGCTGCTTAATTTCGGTGATCGTATGGGAAACTATATTTCAACATAACGTAGCCGTAAGCTCTTTACAGGGATTTCTGGTTTAGCCATGCCCTTCGTTTGATAGGGAAAGCGAAATGCTTTAATAAGTTTTTCCTTGGAGTGTTTGGCAGGAAGGACTGACTGAGTAAAACGGTTCCTCATTTAAGTTTGAATTGCTTTTTTATTGCTAATCTGATTAGGAGAGTTAAAATCCTTTTGTAAAGAAAGATCAAACGTTAGATCGAGAGATGAATGTCGCCGCCGAGTGTGCTTTGATCTGTCAATGTCCATTTAAAGGATCATTTTTCAAACTCAAAATTCGTTTAATGCGAACCATCATATATCGCTACATCGTAAGCCACAGTGAGGATCGAACATAATAGCTGCCCGCTCGTATCCGAGTATGACTGTCTACTAATTGCAGCTAGTCAATCCCTTTTACAGGCATATTTGTGTTTGTTTAACACTCATAAAAGCACACTTGTGGTCCATACTGCAAGAATTCAGATCTAACTTTAGTTACAGTTTCTGGGAGAGAATGCAGTATCTGTCGTGATCTAAATCTGAACAAGCCCTGTACACTCAATTTTGTTTTTACTTGATTTAGACAATGTTGCTGTTACATATGATCTATCTATCTATCTATCTATCTATCTATCTATCTATCTATCTATCTGTATCTATCTATCTATCTATCTATCTATCTATCTATCTATCTATCTATCTATATATATATATGTATATATATATATATATATGTATTTCTATAGAAAAAATAAATGCATAATAAGAAATTGTTTAGTGATTTAAATTAGAAATATTGAGTGTTTATAACATCACCTAAATAAAACTTATTTTTCAAACTTGCATTCACTACAATTGCTTCGAGCTTCGAATTACAACTTGAAATGTTCATTGCTAAATATAATTCGGAGGACTTAAGAGTTAAGAGAAATCTTCTGAGATAACGTCGATCTAACTTCATTTTAAAAAATGTCGAGACACATCTTTTTCAAATTGGTGACAAGTGTTAATGCCTTACATTTCACTAATGCGACGAGAAAGCGTTGCTTGACTTATTTCGGAACAACAGAGAAGGACTTGCGGGGAAAAAGTAACATTAGATTCAGTAGAAGGGAAAGAAAAAATCTTTTATGATTTAATTGAAAAAATGCCGAGACAAGTTACGAAGATAAAATTATATAACAAAATGTGTATTTACAATAATAATTGTCTCTTAGTAATGGAAAGAAAAATGAAAGAAAGAAAGAAAGGTATGAATACAATAGAGCATCTATCTATCTATCTATCTATCTATCTATCTATCTATCTATCTATATATATATATATATATATATATAGAGAGAGAGAGATGAAAAGACAGATAGATATGAAAGGTGTAACAGCAAAATTTCCCAAATTGTTTAACAGCATAATTAACCATCCCACTATCTAATAAGAACAGGAAACTAACTGATTTTCTTTTTTCCGCGTTTTCAGATAAGACGTTTAGCCATCTTGACAATTTTTCGTAAGAATCACTGAAAAAGCCTTTGCGTTGTTCAGCTAAAAAGAGACCAGGTAAAAATTGTTTTGTCTCAAAACCGGTATCTTCCAAAATGAGCAATTTTGAGAGTAAAAATATCATTCAGGCCTTCAGTAATGGTACCAAATCTCATGGCTTACCTCTTCAAAAACAATTCAAGAACTATCAAAAGAATGGTGAATAAGTTTAAAAAAAGGAAGAGTAAAGAGGAAAACAGGATCAGGAATTCACAAGGGGGATAATCATTTCAATTTAGAGCTAAAGAGTTCAATTAGAAAAGAGCCAACTAAATCCATAAGACTTTTGGCACTTCAGAAGGAGTTTCAGCTATGACAATCCAAAGAGCAGTGAAAAAAACACTTGAAAATGAAATCGTATGTAAAACCTATCAGACATTTTGTTACTCCAGGACACAAAGTTAGAAGGTTAGAGAGAGAGGTTTCTATGAAAATTTCTCGGACATTCAGGCCGGTAAATGTTATTTAATACTGTTTATCATAAACAGAGCATTTGCTTAAATACTTGTATCTATAAAATAACAACGTTAAACATAATAAAATGTCTTTAATAAATAAATTGTCGGACCTTGTCCATTTCTTAATATATGACGTCATTTGTTTACATTTCGATACGCCAGAGCAGTTATGAATGTACGAGATTCATGGAAAATTGGAGTTTATAAGCAGTAAATTCGACCTTGTCGAACGCTTCTTTGTAGCCTAGCGGTAAGGCACGTCAGCGTATATGACGGTTCCGTATAGGATGCAGGTTCGAATCCTGTCAAAGAACGAACATTTTCTATGAAAATTTCTCAGGCCGGTAAATGTTATTTAATACTGTTTATCATAAACAGAGCATTTGCTTAAATACTTGTATCTATAAAATAACAACGTTAAACATAATATATATATATATATATATATATATCAGGGGCATTGAGCAAGGAATGCTTCTCTGGATCAAGAGAGTCGCTGCTGGAAGATCCTATGTTTGGGAACAGGACTCTGCACCAGGCCACAGAAGCAAGAGAACCCAGTCATTGCTGTCAGACAATTTCTGCGACAACATCACTCCTTACATCTTACATATTATGTGCAAAGCACACATGAGCAAGAGACCAAAGAGACTCCTTGTAACACCAAAGATGAACTGAAAGCAAGGATTATGGCAGCATTCATTAACTTAAAAAAGGCGGCTGTGCAGAATAATCGCAGCAGAATCCGAAGTCGTGTGGTTGAAGCCAACGGCTATTTCATTAAAAAAAATCGCTCTTTAATATTTCAAGATATTTTTGTGTAATTTTGGTAAATATAGCTATTAAAATGAAATGTCAATGTTACTTTCTTTTTTGCGTAATTTATTCAGCGGACTATATATATATAAATATAATAAAAATATAATAAAAAGGCTTAAACACTAATATTCGATGGTCATAATTTATTGCATTGGTATTACAATGGAATAAATTATGACCATGGAATATTAGTGTTTAAGCCTTTTTATTATATCCTTACTCTCTCCTGGACATTGAGTGCTACCTGGATTCTATCATCTTGGAAAATTTTATTAAAAAAAATATACATGTATGTATACACCTATGTATATATATGCATATGTATGCGTATATTTACCACTAATATTAGCTCTCTTTCTCTCTCTCTCTGTATATATATATATATATATATATATATATATATATATATATATATATATTACTACGTAGAAGAACTAATCTCATAATACCATGTCACTCTCTCGCTATCTATCTATCTATCTATCTATCTATCTATATATATATATATATATATATATATATAATCCGAAAAGAAAAGAATTATTAGATCACATGAGAAATTGTATAAAAAACTAAATAAAGGCACTTTGTCCGTTGTATTCAATGAAATGTGCATGAAAGAAGGCTTGCTGCCTAAATACACACGCTCACATACACACACATATATGTATATAACTCTTGAATTAATTATAAAAAATAGCCTAATAATGAACGTATAGCCTCACTTGACGCTGAAAATTAATTTACTAAAGTCCTAGTTAGCGAATCTCTCGATAGTATTATAAGAAACATATACAACTAATCCATTTCTACCTCCTCTTAAAATTATAACGAGTGTATTCCGGGAACTACTTTTAACTTACAATACTGAAGACCCATTCTACGATCACAAAAATAATATATATGTAAAACGGATGATATTTCCACGAGTTCAATTCTGGCCCCGACTTCTAGTAATTTTCTATATCTCTAGTCTCGAAAATAGTAAATTTAATAAAAGTAAAAACCCTCCATCTCGCATGTCCTTATCTTAGCCAAAAATATGGATGAAATATACCAAATTTAAAACAATTCCAAAATAGTTCTGTCCTTAAATTTACATACAAACTTAATAATAGTAATAAAATTCTTTTACTAGATATACTGATAAACACTAATAATATGTTCACCATTTCTCCCATATAAAATTCATACTATCATAAATTCGTGCACTCTTAACTATAAGAGTGAATGTTTAAATTACTATAAAAGAGCAATTATAAAAATCCTAATAAACCATTCAAAAATTAACTTACCCATAAAACAATTTTTCTACAGTGAACTAAAAAGATACAAAGCAAAATCTTATTAATAATAACTTCTCTAACTATATTGTTTTTAAATCTTTTATATCACATTCAAATACATTCTAATTATAACAGGACGAAAATATCCTAAAAAACTAATAAATACTAATATATCTACTACAAATCCTAGTAAAAAATAAAATTATATACTATACTAAATTCTATATCCAATTTAATCATTTGTAATGACTACCCCCCCCCAATTAACATGTTGCAGAAAACAAACATTATATATAAATTTAAATATCCCTTAGGAGATTACATCTCCAATAGAAAAAATATAATATATTGTTGGGCACACCACAACTACGTTGTCTGGAAGGTGAAGTTTTCATTAGAAAGATACAGCTAACATCTTCCACCATTAACAATAGCATGTCTGTCCACATTCGCAATTTAGAAAAGTTCTTGTTGAAAATTGTAGTAATAAAATGTCCGACATTCCCTATCGCATATGGAGACTGACTATATATATATATATATATATATATATATATAGTGAGCACAGGATATACCTGGGACCTCCTTCGGGAATTAGTTGGAGATTCGTCTCCAGCTGTGCTGGTCTAACTCTCTACCCCCGGGCAGAGAGGATCCCCAGACGTGGCTATGTCTAAGGGCAGAGTCCAGGCTCGGGAAATAGCTACTCGACTCCGTTTTATCCGGGGAATTTTTGGCCGAGCCTACGGACCCTCATGCCCCACGTTAAATTCGGTCCTGTGCCACATCTGACCGCGTGGGGGGTTTGTAGATATCCTTGCTTCAGGAATTCGTCTAGAGTTAGAGATTCGCCACTAGCTGTGCTGGTCAAACTCTCTGCCTCTGGAGAAGACACTAAAACTACGCTACAGAATGTAACTGAAGAATTCCACAGGCTGATAAATGGGAAAAGAGAAAATACGTGGACAAATACATGTCTCGAGTCCAAGTGATAAAAGAACCGAAATTTACAAAATATAAGGCGAAACCACCCCAGTGTGATGCCTATGTATGTTTCCATTAAAAAAAAAAACAAAACGTTTTTTTAAGGATAAGGTTTGCTTCGATTGTGGCTATTGTTGGTCACAAAAGCTTTCACTGTTGGTATAAACAAAAAGCAGTAAAAATTTAAATCAAAATTTATTCAAGAACGAAATTGAAAACAATGACAAAAGGAAATACGTAAATACGAAAATAAATGGTCATACAGTGATGTTATTGTTAGATACTGGAAGTGACATTTCTATTGTGAATGAACAAACATGGAAGAAAATAGGTTGTCCCTCATTGAGGAATACCAAAAATAGCTAGGAGAGTATCTGGTAAAAGTCTAAATTTCAAGGACAATTTTTGCTGCGACGTATCATTTATGGAGAGGACATTCAAATCAAAAGTCTATGCTCTTCCAGGTTCGACGAATTTATTTGGTACGGATTGGATCGTGCTTTTCGATTTATGGGAATTACCCGTTAATTCATTTAAAAAAAAAAGTTGACGTGAAAGTAAAGGAAAAATCGTAAGAAACAGAAAATTTTATTTCTAATCTGAAAAACGAATTTCCATACTTGTTTTCCGAAGACAACATAAGACTAGTATTCCAAGCAAAGGGAATGTACCATTTTCAGCTTTAGATTCAGTAAATCAAGAACTAGAACGCTTCGAGAAAACGGGTGTAATTTGTAAAGATGACTACTCAGATTTGGCTGCGTATACAGTGTGTGTCAAGAAAAATTACAAAAAGATCTGAGTATGTGCAGATTTTTCAACCGGATTACATGACTGCCTTAAAGACCACGCATAACGTTTGTCATCACCGGAAGTTCGAAGATGGGCCTACAAAACCCAGACTCCATGCTTCCAGAACCCTACTTCCTGCAGAAAGAAGCTATAGCCAGATCGAGGTCATCCGAGCATGTCAAGAATGAAATCATTGATGCGTAGCTTATACGTATTGCCCTAGGATGAAAAAGGATATTGAAAAAAATGATAAAAGCGTATAGAAGTTGTCAAATTTCGGCAAAAGTAACTCTAATAAAATTTCAGCCACGGCTTGAAACTGATGTCCCATGGACGATCTTATACATCGATTATGCTGGACCAATAAATAGTTACAACTACCTTATAATCGTGGACAGTTTCTGCAAGTGGCCGGAAAGATTCAGACACCCGTCATCCATAAATACTATGAATGTACTGAGCAAGCTTTGTATTCGTTTCGGTGTACCAAAAACTTTAGTTAGTGACAATGGGACACTATTTACCAGCAGAGAATTTAAGGATTTTTGCACATCTTTGTCCATAGATCACTAGCTGAACTGATGTTCGTGAGAAAAATTCGGTCAGTGTTTGACAGGCTGTTGCCTAATCCAACGAAAAGAGTGGTAACAAAAAGAAAACTTTGCGATCCAATTTTACAAGCCAGGAGATAGTGTTTTCTTCAGAAATTATAGAGATGGAAAGGGCTCCTGGAAAGACGGAATTATCGCCAAAAGACTTGGCAGAGTGATATACATACTCAAAGGAAGAAGATTTGAATGTAAGAGACATTTAAATCAGTTAAGGCCAAGACATAAAGATGTCAAGCCTAGTGAAGAATTAACAATGGAGGTAATATATGACGCCTATCGAACCGAAACCTTTATTTTGTCCACTTGTTTTTCTTTATCCACTTGTCCTTGATAAAGAAGTTGGTTAGATCCAGTGACTAGACCTAAATAGTTGTGAGTCCAATACCAGGCCACATCAGTGGTGAACCAAAACATGGAGAATTGAGTTAAAGGGGAATAAATGAGACCTCCAGAAGAAGCATGACACGTGGAACTAGAACAATCTACCCCGTTGTAAGAAATAAAGGGTTCGATTCGATATTCCAATTACCTGAAGAAGGCCGGAGCGTACAACGGCCGAAACATTGTGCATATGGCAAGACAGCTGAGGATAAATGTCTGAATAATGTAAATAATGCAAGTAATCATAATACCTTATCTCAGAGATATAGACAGTTTTTAATGGGTTAATGAAATAAAATCACATAATTGTTAGATTTGCAAGAGCAATAAGATCGTTCAGCTAATCGAGTTTCTCAGGAGAAATAATGCCGATAATTTCTACCGTGTAAGGTCCTCTTTCCTTTTGCCCTTGTTTAGAAACGCAAGTATCTGCTTCCGATACTGACTGCAAAAAACTTTATCTCTAACCCAAATCCTTTTCTTACTATTCGATTTTTAACCATATGTTGAATATATATGCTATTGTAGAAGATAAGAATAATCTTATTGTGTGTTAAATAAAAAAGTTTTTACCAAAAAGAGAAATCTGGTAAAAGTACAAATATATATTTAAATGGTGAACATTATTTCAGGGTCATAAAAAAAATGACAAATAACGTGATTTCAGGCACGAATGTCGAAGTGAAAACACTAAAACTTTAAAGAAAACAACTTTTAAAGTGTCAAAAACAAGTAAAAATATTTTTACGTCAAGCATTTTCAATCTCATAAAATATCTTGGGGATTTTTACTCACTGGGTTAATACGTTCAATCTGCTGCAGACTTTACAACTTTCGTTACCTAGACGCCATCACTGGCGCAACATGGCTTTTTTTCTAGCAGTCTATTTTAATGCCAAATTCATCTCAGTATTTGCTAAGCACTTATTCTTTTAATGTTATTGAGAATGATTTTCATATAATATTCCAAAAGTTTTCGTGTTAACAGCCATACTGCCACTTTGATGTCTAATATTTTGGTTCGCAGTTCCTTAACTATATCATCATATTTAGACCAAATCTTTCAGATCATGGCATACCACACTTCTACACAACTACCTGACTGTTTACCCTGAATAATATTTGAACAATTACTATATCTTTTTGTGCCTTGTTCTCCATTTACACAACAAATTAAATAGGTTACTCGTGGCTTCATCGCGATTCTCCTGCTTCACAATACGCCCTGTGATGTTCAGCTTCTTTTTTTCTGATTTAACCTCTCAGAAAAACCTTTCTGATTGTAAGTAGAAGTTCATTTGAAGTTCCTCATTTCAATAAGACTTCCTCGTTGCTCACATTTTATTTGAAGCATCTTTGCTGCATTACTCTGTAGAACCACAAGTCTGCTGCTTGAGCTTGCTTTTTCGAGTGTGAGCAAGTTGTTCTGTATTAACTGTCATGCAGATTAGATATTGCATAATAGCTCAGTACTTTTATTCTAACAACATTTTCCTGTCTTCATTAGGAAGGTCTTTGTTTATTGCCAACATATTTCGTTATTCTAATCCCATTTCGTATTTCTGTCGTATTTCAGTGCACTATCTAGATAGTTAATTTGATTCTGCTTGAGTTCGACATGAACCGTTATGTACATCACAATTTCGATTGTTTCTTTTAGTGACAACCACATATTTTATCATCTTACACTTAATAGTTCTTGCTTTCCATTACTAATTTTTCTAAAAGTTATTTTCCATTTTCTTCACGCAATGGTACCATGCCTGATTTGGAAATTACCTTACTCTACCCTGTACTAATTAATCTGATCGACAATAACCCCCAGAAAAATGTATTATGTTTTCTCCTCCATGTTTGCTGCTGCAATCTTCAGACTCTCAGTCATCGCATGTGACGGCTTGTCCCCAAACATCTTCAGCACCTTTCCAAACCTTATCGAGACGCCATACAATGGATGCAATAGGATGATTGTCGGGGGTGACAGTCAGTTTGCATCTAACATTTTTCTTGGCAACGTTATGATGTGTGCGTTAGTGAGGTTCTATAGAATTTCACCAATGCTATATATTACATTTACCATCTTGAATATGTTAGCATATTTCTTAGAATCGTGTCTGAGCCTGCAAATTTTGTCCATTCCATCTTTTAGTACTGACCATAACACACACTTTCAGATAAACCCGTGTTTTCAAGTATTGAAATAGTATCAAACCATGTTTTTCTACAAACACGTATGCATTTTATGTATTGAAATATTGTCTCCTCGGATCTCATGAAATAGCTCGCTTGTTCATTCATTCCATTTCTACTTTTTCCTTTATCACAGTTTAATATTTCAAATATCCTCCCAAAGAAGGACGTTTTTCTATCCTACGATTTATTTAATCTTCTTATGTACATTTGAAATATTTGTGTTCCCTATTAAATTTTGCTTTTGCAATTACATTAGTTTCTTAGGTTTCTCCATCATTTGACTGCATAAGATGATGCCTCCATTTCATTAGCTTGAGAATCTCATTTATTATCCATATCTATATCATTGTTTTCTTTCCTCGGGATGATTTCTGTGAGTGACAAAACTAATTTCAACTTGGAACTAATTTCAACACGGAATTAATTTCAACTCAGAACTAATTTCAACACGATTTAAAAACCATAACTCTAACCCTAATCCTTAGTTCCGAGTTGGAATTAATTCTGCAACCAATTTCTCTCTATTGCTGTTAAATTATTGAGCGGTTCCAAAATGTAATTTGTTTTAACCGCAATTGCATAAACTTGTTTGATTATGGAATCCCACAGATGTTTCTGTTATTTATAAAATTCAGTTCCTTCTTTTATCTTCTTTCATTTTTGTAGTTTTACACTTATTTGTCACATGTGTAAGGTGATCAATCTCCCATTTAGTGTTTGGGTATGTTCTTATGTGCAAAATTGTATCTCTCCATAGCTTGTTGAGGTGCAAGTAATCCAAAACCCAAAGTCAATGTGAAGGCGAGTATGCATATGTCATTTTATGTTGTCCTTTTCCAAATAGGTCGAGGCAGCAACAAAGACGAAGAAAACGATTGATGAAATCAATGGTGACGATTCGATTGGAAGCATTAAGTGTCGTGAATGGGTTACGATAGTCAAGAATGGTGAACTGAAATGGAAAATGACCACTTAGTGATAGTCCGTAATTATTTGATGCCTTGCGACCTGATGATGTTTTCATTCAATTATGGTTGGAAATAGGGGAAACTATTACTTCTGATCATTCAACAATTACAAAATTTTGCAACATGTACTCCCTGCATGTTACCCCTTGCCCGTTAGGAAAAACAACATTTTCTGAGGAAGAATGTCACATCTGATGGGTAGGAAGATTACTATGATTATCGAATGCATAAAAAATATGAGCAGATCTAGAACAGTCTCAAAAAAAAAAAAAAAAAAAGAGAGAAATTCCCTAACCTAACCATTAAAAAATTGCTCTTTAATTGGAGAGATATGAAAGTCGTACACGATTATGAATAATTGAAGTAGATGAAACTATTATAAAGGGCGTTACAGTCGTCAGGATTTATGTTTGAACGCTGGAATTAATGCCTATTTACAGGACAGGCGACCTGATTTACATCGTTTATCTTAATCGATTTCTCCAAATATATCAAAGGATCTGGGATGGAAATTGTTTTACGAGTCATATAGACAAGATTATTACATCGGATTATCGTTTGATTTAATCAATGCTGCAGTCTCTTCCGGTTCAATCTCTAAATATGACTTTTGTATTTTCAGTTTCTTTGGCAACACTAATGGATCCTAGCCAAAGACATTTTGTTTAACAAAAATGATTACAGAAAAAGTGGGATCGTAGGAATAACTTCGTAAAATGTATAATTATTATCAAAAAATATGATATTGGCTAAAATATGTATTATTGTAATGATATTGCTAGCAAGAGAAAGAGTCCAATATGCGAGCTACGATGTCGGGATGCCAAGATCAAGCAATTAAAGAATTCGACTTGGGACATGACGATGGAAAACGTGGCTTCAAAATCCGAAGAAGAATTAGAATAACGATAAATGGCATTCAAAAGCTAAACAAAAAATGAACAGAATACTTTGCAACATTAATTCTACTATATCAGTGAATTGTGGACAATTTCCTCACAGATGAGTCTTGAGGCAAAAGAAAATGTGTTTCTATTGAAGAATACAAAGAATGCCATAAGCGTAGCAAGCGAGCAACGAAAAAGTTTTAACGGAAATAAAAATAAAAAGATCTGCGAGGCATAATAAGGAAAGACAATTTGGAGAATCTGATACTCACAGGACATATTGAAGGCAAGAGGGGAAGCAGAAAAATAGGGAGAACGAAGCTTGAGAAATAGGATGCCAGATCAAAAAGTGGGAATGATAGAAATAAATAAAATAAAGATCGCAAAGACCTTGAAGCATAATTGTATGTTCTGGTGAATCTACTTCTTAAAGGGACGTACAAGAGGACGACTATTAGTTAAATAGATTTAATAAACTTTCTGTAAGCTTTTGTATGCAACAGATATATTAGAAGTCGATCTTAATTTATTCAAAGATTCCATTAATTTCTTCAGCAATCTAAAGAAATATTGATCAAATTGCTGGCAGCCAAATGAGCAAAACAAAGTGATATAAACAATATATAATTAATACTTTTTAAAGTAAATAGTTTATCTAATTTCGCGAGTCCATCTTTAAAATTGCAACAAAATAAAGTAAAACTGAATATTTCAAACATTAATCTCTTTTGCATATTATTGAGGGAAACTTAAGAGATAACAGGAAAAGAAAGAATCTAATTAGTTTCAATGAGATGCAAATTATATCACCAGGCAAAAGCAACATGTATAATAATAAAAAAAAAGTTTCCATTCTTTATCGAGAAGATTCAAATGAGAACAATGATTTAACTTTTAACAAAAAATTCTGTTGATTATGTCTAGGTTCTAATAAAAGGATTGACAACACCAAAATGAGGAACACATCTAACTTTTAACAATGTCTCATCAGACCTTCCTTTATACGGCACTTCGGCCTGAATACTATCAGGAATATAAATAGCATGAACTGGAAATCCGTCGAAGAGTGGGGACTATTTACACTAGATCGTTGCTGGAATCAAAATGGATGCTGAGGAAGGTGATGAAGATTTGAAACGTCAAGCATTGCACTCACTCTTCACCGATGTCCACTTGACATCGGGTGTGAAGATTCAAAATAATAATAATAAAAAAAATAATAATAATAATTGAAGCGGAAATCTAAGAAATGTGGCACATGACAACATCAATAATTTTATCTGTGATTGGTGCACTCGGTTTGATTGCAAAAAAGGTTTCGATAGACACATCGAAGCTATTTCTGGTAGCACTTGCCTTAAAGAAATACGAAACATTATTCCCACAAATACAAATGGCACCTTAGGAAGGATTTTAATTATGTAAAATGTCAGTGAACATATTTTTATAATGTTCAGTGGAAAATGTCATGATACCACATCTGACATTAGGTTTCTATTTGGGATTCGGAAGGTAATGTGTATACTACATAAATCAAAGAAGATGATGATGATGATGTTAGTAATAATAATAATAATAATAATTGTTATTATTATTATTATTATTATTTTTATCTTCTTAGATTCCTGGCGTTTACACATTTCTGTCCGGGTCCCGCCTAAGGACCTAAGGTTAGAAATGGCATCATGACACTTTCCAAAAAAAAAAAAAAAAAAAAAAACATCGCTAAAGCCCTTCGTATAGTGTGGGCTGTACTTGTCAGAACAATTTTTGTATCTCTTTGACGCATAGATTTCCAAGAAACCCTTCAATTAGTCTAGTGGGATCTTTTCCAACAAGACCTAGGGCTCCAACTACTACCTTATTTTTGAGATTTCTCTTTCAAGGTCCTTGTATTTTGACAGCTTTTTGGATATCTTCAAAGATACATTGTACTCAACAGGGACTGCCATATCAATAAGGAGGCACTGTTTCTGTTTGTGGTCTTTAATAACAATGTTTGGGAGATTGGCTTTGATTGTTCTGTCAGTGTGTATTGAGTACTCCCATAGATTTGTAACAGGCCAAATCTCTGCACCCGGGTCTGGGTGGTGTTCATACCATTTTCTTTCAGTTTCCTTCCTATAGAAGTTGCATATTTTCCAGTGCAGATATTGGCCCACTCTGTCATGCCGGGTTTGATATTCAGTGGGTGCCAATATCGTGCAACCTGATACAAGATGATCAATCGTTTCTGGATATTTATCACAGAATCTGCATTTTGGGCTAACACAGTATTTTAGTATATGTGCTTGATAATTCCTAGTTAGCAAGCATTGGTCCTGTGCAGCAAGGATAAAACCTTCAGTTTAAGCTTTCAACCCTGCACTATGTAGCCACTGATGGGTCCGGGTTTTGTCTACGTCAGCTTGTTTGGTACGGGCAGAGTATTGGCCCTGAAGCGGTTTATGTTGCCATCGCTTCTGTATCTGGTCGGTTGCATTTGTCTTTGCTGTCTTTTTTTAAAGTATTTTGCAGTTTCAGCCGGTTTATTGTGCTGTAATTGTATTTCTACGCCCATTTGAAACTCCACTTTGAATTTGTTGGCTTCTTTTATTACGGACGCTTACTACTTTCATTTTCCTTGACGCATACCATCATCCAGTATTCTGTAGTTTCCAAGGATCTTTGGAGGTTATTTATTGTAGTTTTGTAGGACAGTTCTAGTTGAACTAATCCTCTGCCTCCTTCGGATCTGGGCACATACAGAAGATAAACATCAGCTTTGGGATGATGCATGTGGTAGCATGTGAGAAGCTTTCTCGTTTTGGCGTCGATTCGCTTAATTTCAGCTATGGTCCATTTAAGGACATTAAAGCTGTATTGCACCACAGGGACAGCCAATGTGTTTATGGCTGATATTCTGTTTTTTGAATTTAGCTCAGTATTCAGTACCTGATGTTCACATCTGTAGTATTCCTTTCGTATTTTTTCCTTCATTTGGGAATGTTGTATGCCATCTCCCTCGCTAATTCCTAGGTACTTATAAGCTTCATAATGTTCCAGTTCCCTAATCTTTGTGACAAAATCTAAATCTATTAAGGGTGTTTCTGTAATTCTACCTTTCTTGAATGTTACTTTTGCACATTTATCTAATCCGAAGTCCATACCTATGTCGTCACTGAAGTATTTTACAATATTGAGGAGGCCCTTTCAACTCATTGTCGTCTTTGGCAAAGAGTTTGAGATCATCCATATAGAGTAGGTGATTATTATTATTATTATTATTATTATTATTATTATTATTATTAATGTATGTTATGTTTTCTGTTTTATATTCTGTAGAACTGGGCCAAAACTTAGGTCATATAGAAGAATTATTATTTAATTGATAGCACATTTATTAGTACATAGGATGTTCCTAGTATCGCGTTTTTCTGGGCAACTTGTATGTTGATGTTACCTGAGACACTTTTTGTAAAATTGTCCATTCCTCACCTCACGAGGCCCAGGGCTCCGATTACTATTGGTACAATCTCTGACCTCATTCCCCACATCCTGTTTATCTCTATCTCCAGGTCCTTTTATTTGGACAATTTCTCGATAATTTTCATGGAGGTGTTTTCTCAGATGGTACTGTTTTATCATTATTATTATTATTATTATTATTATTATTATTTACCGGAATTACATTCTCTTTATAAATATGGTTCATACAGCGTGTTCATGTAAGATTCAGAAGCTGTTTTTGCTATGACTATTTTTATACTGTGCTTTATATAAGGGGCTCTCAAAATAGACGGTTAATAACTGATGTTGCTGTCAGGGATGGGAAAAGAAGGAAGTAGTACACATCATGAAAACCTATAGGATAGATTTTGGTTGGCCATGGACTTAGAGAAACAAATATTGTAGTTGTCATGGAAGCATACTTTTGGCAATTTATTCTACGAAATAACAGTTCTAGTGAAGAATCTGAGTGGAACTTGCTCCTTATGAAAACGACAAAAGGGGAATTAGTACGGTTACCCGTCCCAAGATATGCCACAGTCATCGTGATAGAGTAGTGAGAGCCTATCAACGTTTTGTTTGAGGGATTAGGCTTGCAGGGTGGAGATTGATTCATCACTTAAATATTGATAATAAAACATCACTAAAACTTGATTATTATTACTTTTTTTTACAAATTCATGAAATTCGTCTTCCTAAATCGATGTCGGCTGGAGAGTTGATGGGCTGACCAAGATGCTGTTATGGAATGTTACCAGATGTCGTTTATTAAACTTAACCAACCTTGTGTTTCACACATTTCTTCCATCTGTGTTGCAGTGCTTTTTATCCCACTGCTGAAGAAACCTTCATCTTGTTCAAAAATTAATCCACAGTGTCATCATCACTGCGGTACTGGTTCCTATCCAAATGTTTTTTCATGTTGGGGAACAGATGATAATCAGATATGTTCAAATCACGAGAATAGGGAGAGTGAACAACGAGTTCAAAATCATAGTCACGCACAACAGCTATTGACACCAAGGAATCGCGTGCTGAAGCATTATCCTGATGAAACAAAACACTTTTCGTCAGTGGTCCTGACGGTTTGCTCATGATAGCCTTTTTTAACTGCCTCGGAAAGTTGGCATAAACTATTCATTTATGTTGAGGACTTTTGAAGTTAGTCAATAAGCACAATACCTTTTGAATTCCAGAAAACTGAAGTCATAATTTTCCTTGTAGATGAAACGACCTTAGCCTTGTTTGGAGCAGACGAGGATCAGTGTTCCCACTGTAAGGATTGCCTTTTTGTCTCTGGCTGAAAGATTAGAACATGTTCAAGGAAACCAGCTGGATCGATCTCAAACAGTAGGAGATTTCCTCATGATAGGATCGGCCTAGTGAGCTTTTATGCAGATGTAAGAAGTACTACACACCAATCAGAAACCTTTGCCACGCTATGTTCATTGTGAAAAATATTCTAACATGATCTTCCAGACTTCCATTCCTAAATTCAGCTGTGCACTTTTGCGCTATTGATAAATCGGGAGCCTAATTTAGCAACCATGTTAGCAGGAATGTCCTTGTCGACTAAATACTTTTTTCACAGGTGTATTTTAACACCACAATGCTAGATTTTTTTAATTTACAAGTTGATAATAGTTATGTGTGAAGTCTACTTTGAAAAGCCATGTGTCATTTTACCTGGAAGCGGACAATGCAGTAATTGATGAGAAGAGTTGAAATTAATACATGCATGATTTCACAGCGGTAGCTTAAATCCGTCATAGTCAGCCTATGAAATTTTCAGCCCAGCTTCACTTATAGGAACAGTCATTTAGGCCATTGTATTCTTTACAGATTTCAGCAAGTAAAGAAGGCAACCGTAGCGTCGAGAAATATGTGTAAATTAATGTCCAAAAATGTGTGAAGAGTGTTTGCATTGTTAGATATATGTTGCAGAAATTGGTACAGAAGGTTTAAACATATTGATCTTATTGTTAAAGTCACACCACACGATGACATATGTAATTCAACCACTTCAAATCTAACCAAGTACTTTGATACGAGCCAATAAACTATTTCCTATCATATCCAGAAACTTGAATATGTTAGGAAGTATATAAGACGAGTGCCTCATCAATTGTCACTTAAATAGATAATTACCCCATTTGTTATATCTGCGGTATTGTCTCATCTGTAAGCTATTGTTTAATCGCATATTTATTGGACATGGAAAACAGACAAGAAATTTAAAAAACGGAAAAATGTTTCATACCTGGACAAGCAGCATCCCCAGCATCCAAACGAAGATTAGACCTAAAGAGTTTTATGCTCTCAATATTACAGGATACAAAGGGACCCTATGAGATTCTTAAAGTAAACGTGGATACCAACTCCGAGAAACCTGACTGGAAAATCAAGAAAACATTTCAGCATTTGTAAACAGAAATACTTTCATTCTTCCGCAGGACAATACAAGAACATGTGTCAGTTTATCAACGCATGAAAAAATAGAGAAGCTAGAGTGGTATTGATTGTATGATATTTTCGGTTAATGAATCATTTGTTGTTTATTTAAAGCCGAAAGAATTCTGGATTCTAAGAATAATTCTATTTTTACGAATAAATATTGCATTAACATTTTGTGAATAACAATTATTTGTTATATATACGAATCCTAGTATTTAATCCATAGATGGAGTGTAATAAGGAATGCATACTTTTTTCAAGGATATTTATACCTAATGAATGTAACGGCACCGACTAATGTGCATTGATCAAATATATCATATTTTCCAAGCTTAGCACTTTCCGATTGTTTCTTCTTTCTTTCATTACAAAATTATTTAGATAGGAAAAGATTTGTTAGGCTAAGAAAATAAAGAAATAAACAGATAAATGGTAACTTTAATGCAAGGCATTTTTATGGGAGAGGCATTGAGATCTCCCGTTGAGATGGGAAAAGTTGTCAAGCAATAATGAGGAATATGTCGCTCAAAATCATAAAACCAATAAAGGCTTTCCATTAGAATTAATAAGAATGATATTTTTGTCGGAAAAATAATATATGCTGGATCAACTGACAGCAAATTTTCATAAATTTCTATAAATCTTATCTCATAATTTTGATTCATTTTCTATTTTTAAAAAATGGAGGCATACAGTAAGGACCAAAAGAGAGCAATTAAATCATTTTTAAAAAAGTAAAATGTCATTTTGCGTAATTCTTGCAGAGAATAAGTATTCGACAAAGTCAGGGTTACTATCTATTGTCATTTAAGAATGTAGTCTAATTAGTCACGTGATCATAATCCTAAGGTTAATACAGACCTGAAGGAATGGTAATACTGAAAAGAAGGCATGAAAAAGACTCACATGAACCGCTGGAGATTTTACATCATCCTAGGTTAAGGAATGCATGCAATATACCCTGATAAATGATGAGATCTTGGGCGTTCAACAATTTTGATAGTGAAGATTTAAGTTTAAAAATATTCAAAGAAGAAACAAATTAGGAGAATTTAACTAAGAATGAATCAAAGTGAAATCACCAAGAAATCTGGGATATCATGGCATGTGGTTTAAGTTACACAGAAGACGAAAAAAGGACTGGTGAAACTTTAAATTTACATATATGGTAACAAAGAAAGTGAGGTAATTAGGGTCCAACCCAAAATTAACAGCTCTTCAAGTAATGAATGAAACCAGTATTACTGCTGAAATACCAACTCATTCAATAGGAATGACGCTGTTTAAATGTTAACTAAATGGATAAATAGCGGATAATCAATTAAAGAAATTGAATGAGATGAAACCACTGAGCAGAATAATTGGATAAAGAAAAAAAAACTGCGAAAAATATATTACTGTTCTAAAATATAACACTGCATTATTAACTGTTATAATTGGTGAAATATTCCGACATCATATCTCATCTTCAAATAAACTTTATGTAATAAAGAAATTTAACACTGATGAAGACATTGCTGCGTCACAATTTTTACCTTACAAAAGCTCTGCTCTTTAAGATCTTCCAATCGATGTGGAGAGAGTTGAATACTTGGGAGTATAATCGAAAGCAAAAGAACTTGCAAGAAATTTGGTCTTACTGTCTGAATTGATAGTACATTGTTCTGAAACAATTTCCAAGTTGGAATCCTTCGTTCAATATCATTTCGGCGCTGTAAGTCGTACCAGTGCCAGACATACTGGATACCGGTTATGAATTTGAATGTCTTTATTTAGATACATTTATTTTGTTCAGTTTTTTTTTTTTTTTTCTTACACGAATAACTAATTTTAAGAGATTTTTGTCACTCAGTCTTCAACGATTATATCACCATACATCTGGCTTGAACAATAATAATAATAATAATAATAATAATAATAATAAAAACAATCATTACAACAATAATAATATTCATGACAATAAAAATAAACTGTCATATCACAAGAAACTGCGAAACGAAGTTACAAAAATGGATTAGTAAAAAATGCCATGAAACCATTTCTGATCTTAGGTAATAATAATAATAATAATAATAATAATAATAATAAAAATAATAATAATAATAATTAAAATATTAATAATAATATTAATAATAATAATAACAATAATAATAATAACTAAGAATTATCAAGAACATATACTAAAATACTGTGTTAGCCCAAAATGCAGATTTTGTGATAAATATCCAGAAACAATTGATCATCTTGTATCAGGTTGCACGATATTGGCACCCACTGAATATCAAACCAGGCATGACAGAGTGGGCCAATATCTGCACTGAAAAATCTGCAACTTCTCCGGGAAGGAAACTGAAAGTAACTGGTATGAACACCATCCAGACCCGGGTACGGAGATAGAACCTGTTACAATTCTATGGGACTACAAATTACACACTGACAGAACAATCAAAGCCAACCGCCCAGATATTGTTATTAAAGACCACAAACAAAAACGGTGCCTCCTTATTGATATGGCAGTCCCTGCTGACTGCAATGTATCTTTGAAGATATTCAAAAGTTGTCAAAATACAAGGACCTTGAAATAGAAATCTCGAAAATGTGGCATATGGGGAACATCAACAATCCCTGTTGTAGTTGGAGCCCTAGGACTGGTTGGAAAAGATTGCAGTAGACTAATTGAAGAGATTCCTGGAAGTCCATGCCTCAAGGAGATACAAAAAGTTGTTCTGACAAGTACAGCCCACACTTTATGAAGGGCTTTATCTATGTAATTTTTTTTTTTTTGTCAGTGGAAAGTGTCATGACGCCATTTCTAACCTTTTGTCCCTGGGCGGGACCCGGAAAGAAATGTGTAAACACCAGAAATCAAAGAAAATAATAATAATAATAATAATAATAATAATAATAATAATAATAATAATAGATTTCGGAATAGTAATTATTACGTCAACATGTGACTACAGATCTTCACGTATCACATAATTTTGTCTAATTCCCTTAATGCGATCATCACTGAAATATTTGTTGGTCTTGAAAAACACGTCAGATATCACGTCAACCGATTCAAACAAGTTATGGCCAAAATAGGCAGAATTCTTTTGTACTAAATTTAGCAGGATTAATTTAGTTTTTTTTTAATTTCCCCAACTCAGACGCAGCTGATTTCTTACGGTACATTTATCATTTTAAATCATTTTTACTATCGCACGCTTATTTTGTTCCATGTATAACAATAATTGCTCGCTTATTTTAGAATTTGAAAATAGGTACTTTTCCAATAGGTACTTTTATTTAGCACACAAGGCTAACGGCACGACGAAATGATAAAAATACAATTATTCAACAAAGAGAACATTTTCCTGATATCGAATATTCGACGACATAATTATCAGTGATAAGTAAGTTCCATTTTTGAAAACAAAATATTATGACGAAATTATCATCATATTTACTGATCATTCGTAGCAGGCAAGAATAAATTTGGTGTACATTAACATGTGATAATTTTCAATACCAAAATAGAAAAAAAAAAACGGATTCAAAAACGGACCCAAAAGCATGAGTTCAATGGAAGAATGGTAATACTGTGCGGTGTGGTGCGATTGTCACATTATTATTAATTTAGAGTTCTTAAAGCGTAATGAAATACTAAATTTAGTTTTATACGCCATCAGGTGCAAAATGTCCATAAAAGTTTATTCGAAAAGCGCCCTGCGCTCGTCAATAGGAAAATAATGTTCTCTTTCATGACAAAGCAATGCTGCATACAGCAATAATGAAACAGGAAAACAAATTTAGAATTCGTTTGGTCAATTCTGCCCCAACGATCCCATTCACCTGACTTTGCATCAACGGATTATTACATTTTTCTATCGCTGTAAAATCTTGGATGGGAAAAAAAATAATTCTCTTATGAAAACCAGATTGAAGAGTTCGCCGAAAAAAATTTTCCCATCAAAGCCTGCAGAAATTTATACAAAATATAGCGAAGAGATGCCTGATAACTGGCAACCAATCATTGCATGTAATAATCAACATAGAGCTGAAAGAAATGTAATAGTATTTTTTTTTTTTTAAGAATAAAGTTGATAAACATTTTTAGTCATTTCGCTAATACACTGGTAGTTGAAAGGATCAGATAGTTCGCCAGAGTTCTTAAAGACGAATGCTACAGAAGAGGATTTCCTAAAAGCAGGAAAGCTAGCCGTAACAAGGTACTTAGGGTAGGGTTTACAGAGAACGGAAGCCAAGTCAACTGAACATTTCATTAGGGTTATTGCATGCGTGCCATCAAGCCCACATGATTTGCAATAACCCAGTTATACAGATGATGGTAAACAGTATAGAACGAAGCATATCAAACAGTAAAACCTCAGTTCTAAGTAGAAAGTCAGGTAAAGGTGCCCCAGATGAGTCAAGAGTTGAACTGGAAGATAATTTACGAGAAAGACTTTGCACTTTATAATCAAAAGAATATAACTCCTCAGACTGAGCGAGGACAGGAGAGATAGAAAACTTAGCCGTATCTAACACACTATTACAGAGCCGCCAGTAGTCAAGGGAACCAAACATCTTAGAGAATATATCATTCCACTTTCTATCAGCAAACAAAGGCTTATTGAGGACACGTGTACATTTATTATAAGATGGCAAAAGAGGCGTCGTGATCGAAATTATTAGGAATATTTTTTCGAATCTGTCAGTCGGAAGAAGTCATTCCTGTAGTAAATAGCGAGTTAACAAGCAGGTATGAACGAAATAAAGGATTTTGGTTCCACCTGATATTCACGAAAAGATACAAAACAAACCGGAAAATAATTACGACTTAACACAATATATATATATATATATATATATATATATATATATATATTGTCCTCTCTAAAAGTATTGGAACGACTAAGCCAATTCATTTGGTTTTTGTTGTTATTTGGGTTTAAGATCAACAGATGAATATGAGGTAAAAATTCAGAATTTCAACTATTATTTCCAGGTATTTGCATTTAGACGTGTTAATCAATTTAGGATATACCACCTTTTCTTTAACCCACACATTTTTAAAATGGTCAAAAATATTGGAACACAGTCGATGAGAGAAACATTGTGAGAGGTATGAGGAAAATCCCTAAAGCAATAGTCAGTCACATCAACAACCGCATCCAGGGTTCAGGGGTGAAGGTTTCAATATCCATCGTTCGAGGATGACTTCAAGAGCAGAAATATAGAGACCATACCACAAGTTCCAAACCACACATCTGCAGTAAGAAAGTTTAGAATTTCCTAGGAAGTACAGAGAAGATCGACAAATGTTCTGGAAGAAAGTTTTATGTATGATGAGATCAAGATTAATCACTACCAAAATGACGGAAAGGACAGTGTGCAGAAAGAAAACAAGTTATTATAAGCATACAAAACCATCTTGGGATTGGTTTCAATCGCTGCATCTACAACGGGTTCATTCATATTTATTGATGATGTAACTCATGATGCTAACCAGAATGAATTCTGAAGTCTACAGAAACATTTTGCTTGTCACTTTACAAAGAAATACACCGGGACTAATCAGGAGAAAATTTATCATGCAGCAAAAGATATTTGCCACCGTAACAATGAAGTACATCAGTGGAAAAAATGGACAGTTTTAGACTGCCCAAGTAAATCAACGGACCTTAACCTAATAGAGCATGCATTTCATCTGAAGAGGAGGCTGAAGGCAAAAAAAAAAAAAAACATCGGAAAAACAAAAATATGACAAAGACTGAGTTACAAGTCTGAAAAAATCACAAATGATGAACAACAATTTGGGGCTGCCAAAGGCTCGCAGGCCTGATGCATTTATTTCAAACAAGGTTTACGCAACCAAATATTAAATGTTATTTACTTTAAGACTGTCTTTTTCTTTCCTTTGCCTCATCTAAAAATGGGATGATCTGTTAAAAGTGGTGCTATGTCCTAAGGTGTTTCACACATCTAAATGTAAATTCGAGGAAATAAAAGTTAAAATTATGAACTCTTGACACATTTTCATCGTTTGATCTTGAACTGATGAATTATATGCCATTGTCAAAATGCAAGATAAATAAAACAACTGTACAACGAACGGGATTAATTTGTAATAATAAGAAAAAAAAGGCTGAAGTGAAATGTTATCAAGGAAGGAAGCAAACAATATATGCAAAGCAAATCAACATGTAAGAAGGCAAAAGAGTTCACAAACTATGAGTTTGTGTTTGCACTCAAAATCAAGGGCGGCCAAGCGAATGCAGTGAGTCTAGTAGATAAATCAGATCTAGATTGAGTCATGTCAAAACGCAAGACGTCTCATTTTATTAGCTAAGAAAAATATCCTCGCAAACATTTCGTGTACCTCCGACTATAAAAGGTGGGGGGAGTTTTACAATTATTCCCCGTGAAATCCACCCCCCACATTTTCGCTTTTCCGGCGTGCCGTGAGTTTTCTTGTCGATAGATACTGTGTCGATGATCCATGGCGGAAAATGTAGACGTGGGCAGTTATGTAGCCGTCTCTGTGGGTAGCCTGGTATCTGGACAGAATGTTATTTAGAAGGGTCGATCTAGATTTGCTAGAATGTCCAACATTCCACAATTTATACAATTCGGACTATTCACTACTCTGTATTCGGATGGTGTTCGGGGCTAGGCTTAGAATGGCTGGACACTGGAAGTTCAATCTGTCTTTACTGGGCATGCGGGACTTCCGGCAAACAGCTGACTAGATGAGTGGAGGGAGCGGGAAACTAGAGAGAGCCGTTATTTGGAATAAGAGGTGGGGGGGGGATTAGTTCTTTCACCACTGAATATAGCCAACGACTCGCTCTAGATAAGGCTAAGATGTGAAGAATCTAGAGAATAGTTTGTCCCGGGTGGAAGCTGGTTGGGATTCCCTAGAAATAATATTAGCTAGGACTGTTCTGTAGCGTGAGCCTAGAAAGCGTTACCAGGGTCACGTAATTAGACTTAGGTTAAACAAGATATCTAATGAAGCTGTGAACATGGGCGCAAAAATGAGCAAGGTTCAGAATGATACATTCTCGAGGTCAATAACCCGGAGTGGTGTTCTCTGAGGCCGAGCAAGCACATGTGTGAGGCATTTAGAGGGCATTTCGAGAACAGTTTTACCAAGGAGCCTGGTCTCTGTAGCGACGAGCTTCGTCGCTATTTGGCTGACTTTCTTTAGCTTGAGTCGACTGAAAGAAGCTAACTGCGAGGGAGGGATCACAATTTCATTTGGCATTGGAAAGGGTCGGCAGTAGCAAATCTCCGGGACGTGATGGTCTGTCCTAAGAACTGTACTTGCAGTGGTCGCACATCTTTATTAGAATTTGACAGTTGTATTTAGCAACTGTTTCGAGCAAGTGTCTATCACCGATTGGATCTCCAGAGGTGTGATCACGCTGTTGAAAAAAAGCAACGGTGTTTTTTATTGGGTTTTAGCGCGCTTGTTGGGGCCTTAGCAGACTTGTAATGTGAACGGACAAACAATTCAAAGTATCTTGCCTATGATACGTACGATCCTAAAGGGTACAGAAGACGATAATGAAGCCGCGCTGATCAATTTGTTTCAGTTTAAGGCATTCGACAGGGTAGACTATTATTACCCGGCTGCTGTCTTGAGAGCCTCCGAATTCGAACACGATTTCTGCAAGCCTCCTCTATCGCGCCCCCAGTGCTATAGTTCATTTAAACGGAAAGCGATAGAACGCTTTTACGCTGTCGCGGTCGGCTCGCCAGGATTGTCCGCAATCACTCTTTACGCTTTGGATCCACTCCTTCGTCGACTCTGTAACGAGGGCTTCAGGCCTGACCTACTCGGAATCGCTGTCTCTGGAGGAGATCGAGCGAAAGTTTCTGCGTACACCGATCACGTGTCTATTTTCGTGTCGTGTCGTAGCGACATTGAGGTAGCCCAGAACGACGCTTGAGCGGTACGAAAATGTGAAAGTGGCCAAAATTATTCGCGATATCTCATCCAGCATATACTTCGGTACCTGGAAATGAAGCGCGCTTCTGGGAACCTTTAATTGGACAGACGGACCCGTCATCAATCTTGGTCCGAGGTACAGTCAAAGGTCCAGACCTGGCTTCAGCGGTGGTTGTCCGTAAAGGGTAAAGCTGAAACATGTACCATTTACGTCTTTCCTATGGTTCTTTATCGATTTCCTGCACTTCCTCTCTGCAAGCACAGAAAGAAGGCGTTCACTCACTTGGTTACCCTCTTCTGGGGTTGTTGCAAGCATCTATTCTATACAGAGATTTTGTCCAACATCCGTGTATGGGTGGTGCTTCAAGATTGTCTTACTTACGCTTTGATTTGACGGAGGACTACATTCTGGAGGGGAGTGTCGGGGATTAATTTTACAATTACTCTCACCGTTTCGGAAGATAAGCGCTATCGTAATCCACAGAATCAATCGAGATTCCTGCAAGAGAGTCAGGCACCCTTGAGGGACATTCCTAGGTTTAGTGAAAATTTATGGCCTCGTAGGCTATTGTATCGTGATCTAGTAGAGGGGATTGCGTCTTTGTGGCCTTTGTGGCCGGCACGGCATGTTGGCATCAAGGTTAAGATCTTTATAATAATGGGTGCTAGCGGTGTATTATCTCAGAAACTCTGAGTTTTCGCTTACCTGGAAATTGATTCGGAACATGCTACCTCTAAATGACGTAGCCTTCAGATAGGGTGGGCGGATTTTCCCATCGTTGTTGTGACTTTGGCTTCGTACGACTTCTACCATTGTCATCTGATGCGCCCTTTATAGGACTATGTCGGCCTGTATCGATCCCGATCAGCTTGTGTCCATCAATTTTGCTGATGCGTATGACAATGTATCGCCTCCCTTTTCCGGCGTGAAACGGATGATGTTTCTTACGTTGTTAGCCGTGGCAAGAATGGTGGTGTGGATGTCTCGAATTGAAGGAATCGTGCGATAAGAGCTTCATACTCATAAGGATCTGATTGGATTCTTTGGGCATCAGCTCAGAATGAGGATCAGATCTGATAGAAAATGTTTGATATCGGGAGATTTCAGCAAAATATGAGTGTCTGTGTCGAGCCTGGTTCGTGAAAACGGGGCTAGACTTGATTTTTTTCTTGTAAGTCCCCTTAATACAACAGCAAGGTTCCCTGTGACCCCCCCTTGTTAAGATAGACACTATTTGTTTTCTTAGTTAATATGACTAAGTATTGCTCCTGGCCTCTTCCCAGTATGCTCGTTTGTTATGATTCATGTTGAGATGGCCAACCTCCGCAATTTGTTTTTTTTCTTTCATTTTTTATCTCGGTCATTTCCGTCATTTATTTTTATCCTCCTTGCTCTATTATTGAGTGCGCATCTTGATTCGGACAAACACCACAATACAGCGGTCACCTTTATTATTTTGATGGGTGCATGGGTCCTACTAACATCTATTTTGGTTTTAGTTTGTTTTTGTTGCTTACTTTCGTCTTTTTTTGGGGGTTCATTCTCTTCCCCGTCATTTTCATTATTATATAAATTTTGATATATTTTTTGTAAAAATAAAAGAGATAAAAAGAAAACAAAAAGAGACATTTGAATATTTATAAATTTTGATATCATGTGATGTTTTGTTGTTTCCCTGTGAATATCTGGTATTTTTGCAGGATTGAATGGTACTGGATAAGTTGATTTGGTGATTAGGTATATTGTAAAGAATGAAGGGATCATGATTGTGATTAAGTAGGACTAACATAGCAAACGAAAAGCCTTTCCAGTCAGCCTTCTGCCACAATTTTTGAATTTTTTACAGAAATAAATAACGTCTTCATTTTAACGAAATAAATATGAACCCAAATATCTTCAGCGAAGAACAAAATCCATGGAAATGTCGCTCCATTACTTTTCGAGGGGACTGTATCTTCTCATGCCCGTTTCTTTCTTTTTTATTTTTGTAATTTACTAAATGGGTGCTAGAAAACAGAGGTTTAAAATTCATTCACTTTGTGCTCAAATATAATGAATTTACAAGAAAGTGTATTGGACAAATATGTTTTTGTAGAATTCTGGAATGGCAACGACGGCCACTGTCATTTAAAAAGTTCTGCTTAAATTGGCATAATGCCATATAAATGTGGTAGCGATTGAGGGTTGAAATCAGTATTAATGGTCAACTAGATTTTGCCTTGTCGTGAGATGCCCAAAAGCTGTTTACTAAGTTTTCCTTGGAAGAAAGGTCACAACTAGTAGACAATACGGAGGTCGAATGATCACAATGACCAATCAGATTAACTCAGTAAACGGTAAGCAACGTCGAAGAGCTGGAAACGAGTGTAACTCCGTATGTTATTTGGTTGAAACCAGCAATATAGTAATTACCAATTGAAACCAGTAATATTGTAATTTTCAACGGAATCTAGTAATAGTTTATTTATCAACTGAAACCTGTAATATTCTAATTATTAACTGAAACCATTAATATTGTTATTATCAACTGAAACCAGTAATATAGTAATTTTAAACTGAAAACAGTAATAATGTAATTATCAACTGAAATCAGTAATATTATTATTATCAACTGAAACCAATAATATTGTAATATCAACGGAAAACAGTAATAATATCATTACAAATTGAAACAAGTAATATTGTAATTATCAAATGAAAACAGTAATATTGTAATTACCAATTGAAACGAGTAATATTGTAATTACCATTTGAAATCTGTAATATTATGAGTATCAACTGAAACCAGTAATATTGTAATTATCAACTGAAACCAGTAATATTGCAATGATTAACTGAAACCAGTAATATTGTTATTACCATTGAAACCAGTAATATTGTAAGTATTATTGTAATTAACTACTGAATGCAGTAATATTGTTATTATCAACTAAAACCATTAATATTGTTATTATCCACTGAAACCAGTAATATTGCAATTAGCAACTGAATCTAGTAATATTGTATTTATCAACTGAAACCATTAATATTGTTATTATCAACTGAAACCAATAATATTGCAATTATGAACTGAAACCATAATATTGTTATTATCAACTGAAACAAGTAATATTGTAATTGTTAAATGACACCAGTTGTATTGTAACTATCGACTGAAACTAGTAATATTGTAATTATCAAATATAGACGCTGTCATTCATAAAGACAAAAATGTAAAACTTTTAAAAATACAACCAATAACATATTTTGCAGATATGTGCTTGCATTTACGTTGTTTTATCTATTTATGTTTTTATTATTTCATTTCTTCTGCAAACATTAATGTCCGGATTGAACATACAAACTGTGTTGTGTGATGGAAATGTATATAACTTAAAATCTGTAACTTACAACACAGCGGTTGGTTTGTCCTGAATCAGATTTCAGGCAATAACCAGTCCAAACATTACGGTCACCATAAATTGAAAAACACCAAAAAATCTTTATAAATATAATAAGAAAAGAGATAAAAACCAAAAGAAAACAAAAAAGAAAGATGCACGTTTAGTGATGTCCAGTCACTAGAATTTTTCTTGTTTCGTGTGGGGACGTTTCACGTGTCATGCAGGCTTTCGATTAGATTTAGTCCAACTAATGGAGAAGTTTTCTGGATTTTTTTTCTCCTCTCATACGCAATGCCAAAGTCCCCCAATAAAAACTTATTCATGCGGCATAAGTAAAAATAAAACTCTACAGCGTTTACACCATGTCGACTCGAAATGCATATGTCAAATAGAGCATGGGTCACATTTTATGTTCTAAACCAAGAAATGTTTTTTCAGCTCGTCTAGTATGTCATTATCACAGCGTTGTGAATCAGAAAATAAATAGGTTTCGCTTACCTATGCCTTGCGTTATACCTGGCCGAATTCAGAAAATAGACTTAACAAAAGATATTTTTATGAATATTTTTAATTTCTTATTTATATATATATATTTTTGTTGAAAAATATGTGGGTAGCATGACTTTTATCGGCACAGAGATTTGAGTCAGCGTGGCATGTTGAAATTCAAGACTAATGTGTTGTGATCATTCTCTCACAAATGCCTTAGGTAATGACATGATTCTATCTCTTCTGCACACGCTATTGGTTAAATAGCGGCTTAGACAACGAATTCGACACTGAAGAAAAAAACGAACAAATGATTCCACTACATTTCTCAAGAACACAATTTAAAGAAAATAAAAAGAATCCGTTAAGAACCTTTAACGCTAGAACATGGTTATATAGTACACAGCGAAAATTTTTAGTATGTTTAATTACAATTTTCAGTACCTGATTTTCTTACCTAAATAATATGTTTTTCAGTTCCTATTAATATTAACTCAAAGTACAAATTTTGAAGTGCCTGCATGCAAAATATTTGAAATAAAGATTTATATTTGATATTTATTTTTGATATTTTCTAGATCGGGTATGATATACCCATGGTTAGTATTGGTGTAACTTTAATTGATGGTTAGTGTTCTAGTGAGATTGACAATTATCCCATGCAGTTATACGATTTGAACAATTTTGATGTTACACCCAGTATAGATTCTTTCCCAGGACGCCTATTGGAGATGAGTTTAAATTACACTCGAATAATTGGGGTATGATTAATATTATGCAGTTCGGGATAATTTTTTTATTTCAGCATAAAATGTTGATTTTCTTTATCCTGTAAGAAGCATGAAAACTTCAAAAAGGTGTACAACCAGACACCAAGATGTTTTCTGATAGGGAGGAAATATATTCGGTTGAATGACAAAAATTACATCAACTGAACGTAATCGTTCAAGCACTAACGACATGCGAATCTGGTGATACTTTTTATCTACCATGTTTCAGCAACTACAATATCGGCAATCGGGGTAAAAAGTTACATTTTCATTTCCCTGTTATTAACTTTTGCCGGTTTTCAATACGAGTTGCAGTCACTGATTTGCACATGACTCGAGGCAGTTCCTACCGAAAATGTATACATTTTGTTTGAGAAAGATATTTTATTTTCTTCAGGCATGAAAGGGCATTATCAAAAATCAGAATTTCGAGACACATACCTTCAAAAAAGAGATTAAAAGTTTGCTAAAACATACACACCCATACAAAGACACACACGAGGGCACCCACACACGTACAAGCACTTATATATAAATACGCACGCAGACACACATACGTACACATGTAGGCACGCTCACACACGCACACATACATGCATACACAGGCAGATATGTATAAAATATACGTTTGACGTAAGTTAGACTTATAGGTAAGAGCTTATCAGGGATAGAGCGTGTGTGAACATAAAATGTGTGTGTGTGCGTGCACGCGCATGCGCGTACGCTCGCTCTGGCACACAATATTAAGTAATGTTTTTAGTCGAGAATTATTTTGTGGGATTTAAAACATCATACCCCTTTATCCCTGGCGACCCAAGCGATGCTGATGAGATATCAACTTGTGTGCCAGCCGTCAATTAGAAATCTGATGGGGTAAGCATCTTCTAAGCTATTGCCATTAGAGTCCAATCACGTACAACTTCTGGTTCGCCATCGTCTTCTTTCTTCAATGAAAAAGGAACTAAATAAAGTGAACGTTTTCTTAGCAAATAAGGCAACTGAAGAATACGGAAATACAAATATAATAAAGAAAAGGAATCTATTAAGAATCATTGGCGAAAATATCTTAAAGATACACATATTCACATACACCCCCCCCGTGAGGCATAGCGTTTACGTAAATTCAAAATATCTTAAAATATATTTTTTTTAATTCCCAGTCTTTTGACCTTAAGACTTTCATCGATATAAATTATTAATAATCAATTCAAATATAAATTAATTAATTTAAATGTAAATTATTAATAATTAATTTAAATATTATAGACAAGAATAATATAAGGAACTAATTTGAAGACACAATTTTAATTCAAATCCACGTGAAAGCGAATTTCGCAACGCTTAACAGTTACTGAGTATTCAGCACTGGATGATTGTGTAACTGAATGAAACACCGAATCGTGCTATCTAATATATATCTATATTATGTGTATTCACTAATATATATTTAGTAATAATTTTGTTTGAAGTAATATATATATACATAGTTTTAAGTTACGCTTTATTTATGGTTTAAATTGCTCAATATCCGGATAGGTCCTATGCAAATATAAGTGTGGACATTAATGTCAACTTCCTATCTGTCGCTCATCATCCCATTTTAGTGTCGAATTACATCAATAAAACAAAATCATTACTTCGGGTGTTTTGCATCGTATTCAATTTTTCGAAATCGAGTCAGTTTTCCATCAAACCACTTTTTCGGCATTCAGACAGCGATCGACCGAGAACTGTCCTCTAAATCCAACCCGGGTGTTGGTTCATGTTCATGTGCAGGGTAATATTCCATTAGAATTCTTGAAACGTAATGAAACATTACATGCACATTTATTCGTCCATCAGCTGCAACATGTCCTTAAACATTTGGTCAACAGTAAAAATGCTGTTTTCTTTGTGGCAGCGCAAAGCAGTATGCAGCAGGAATAAAACTGGAAATGAAATTTGGACAAGGTTTGTTGTGTTCTACTCCGCCCGCTCTAATACCTGAGCTAAAACCAACCGATTTTCACCTTGTTTGATTGCTGTGAAAAGCTTTGACGTGAAAACTCCCTGTAATGGAAATAAAATTCAAGATCTCTTTTTCACATCAAAATATGTATAATTCTACTCACTGTAGGAAAGAAAAGATGCCTGATGAGTAACACAAATCATTGAAAATAATAGTGAATGTATCATTGAATAAAATTTAGGTATAAAAGAATACAAAAAATAGATAAACAAGAACATGTATTATATATGGTCAATCTAATATCTAATTATTCGAATGAATTAAATTTGATTTATTTCTTGAATAACATCCTATGTATCTGGTACAATCCTGATTTACCTAATCGGTCACAAGTGTAAGATATGCTTGACAGGAATGAAATGGTGTCAGTTCATCAAACGAAATTAGGTCAAATTGTTCAATAATTCAGATAGAGTTCACGGCTTCCTGCATGCGACTATCCATTAACAATGCTGTGCTGGATGTGAAATTATTGATACGATCATAGGGTGACAGACAACGTATTAATTATAAATATTGCTTGATATAGCAATATAAAATAAAACTGTAATCTAAATAACATTAACTCTATGGAGCTGACTGAAGAGATGTCCTCTGATAAGTTCTTTAAACTTGAAGGGATTTATGAGATTTTTTTCAGCAGAGGTGTCGAGAGCCACTAACGTTAGAGGCTTACTGTTAAAACGGTAATAGCCAATGGGCGATATTAATGAAATAAAGAAGAGAAGATTATTTAATACAATCATGTCGGCGTTACGTTTGACTACAGATGTGAAGACTTATTTGAACTTTTGCCATAGGAATAACTATCTTCGTGATTGGCTTGAAGTGATCTGTGGAAAGCGAATACTGTGATGAATGAGCAACTCCAGCCTAGATATGGTAGAATATACCATTTTGCAAAGATAAATCATGTCAAAAGATGTCATTTAACTTCTTGTAACTATAGAATCAGCTATATTTGCAGCAACTTCTGAAATAGATTTTACATATGAGATCTACTTGAGATCTAGAGTGAACTTGAGGGTCAGAGGAAATTCAAAGCCTGAAGCCTCATTGAAATTAAAGCGGTTCATTGTGACTGGAGTAAATAAGGTTCTGAACAGTGAAAACTAAACGATACCAGAATGGTTTCTAAGAAGCTTGCAAGTTTTCCGCTGTGGAAAAATGCGTGTAGGGTGGAAAGACCGCGTGAAAGCATTTGTAATATATTTAGGCTGGGAAGAAAGGACTGGATATATACATATTACTTAGTAATATAGTTATTGGGTTGGTGTATAATTACCAGGCTATTTTTAAACTATATTTATTATGAAAAAAGAAATATAACAATTCAAGAACAATTTAAGAATTTTTATAACCTGAAAATGAAATAATATTTAATGGTAATAATGGCTTTGAATATTACAAGTCAGATATTTCACTGATATTACACACATACTGGTATATACTGTATTGAAAAGATTGCGATTTAATTCTCTTTACTTATCAATAACTGCACACTTTTGAACAAGACGATGGTATTTAAATGCAATATCGGTAAAAATGGAATATTTTTGCCATATGCTGGCTTGATCTGCCCATTTGACATTTAACTGTCTTGATACAGTTCAAAGACTTCTACACTCCCTTATAGGCCATTAATAGTTTTTCACGCTACAACCCTTTTCAACAGACGAAACATCACGAGTGATCGATGCTTTATCGCTATTTCTACGGTCAAACAATCCCTTCGTATTCCAATACTCATAAGAAAGTTCCATTTGGACAGCTTCTTCCCAAGTACTGTTTATTTTTTTAACAAATTTCCGACAGGTTTTTTTCCCAATTTTTAAAATCTTGAGGTCTCTAAACTTGGGGCTATGCGCTATCTATTCTGCATCGCCATGAACTTCATTCTTGTCATTAGTTATGATTATACGACAGCAGACAGTAATCCTCTCCATTGAGTGGCTCGTGGGCTTTGTATTGGATAATTTGGGGTGAACCTGAGAGTCAGAGGACGTTCAAAGTCTGAGGCATCATTGAAAAATAAACGATACTAGTATGATTTTTAAGATATTGGATATTCCAAGCCAGTTATTTCGCTGATATAACATTCCACACACACTAGGTTATATTTATTGAAATGTTTCGATCTTAATAGACCAATAAATCCACGAAGGCGGAATTTATAGGTGTCATCATTGGAGGAACTAAATGCCGTGTATTGGTGTGCTCATCGACATTTCCTTTTGTGTAAAATGAATCTTATGTTGGATTTAAAGAGACGTCTGGAGCCACCGAATGGTAGGTTAAGAGATCGAGAGCTCTAGGTTTTCTTTGGCCTCTTTTCCTCTCTTCTATTTGTCTTCTTGTGTTTTCGAAAGATGTTGCTTTTTCGTAGACTGCTCTTCTCCAATCAGTTGTTTCTGTAGCTTCCGTCTTCGAATTGACCCGATCGATTTCTGTTCTCAGCAAGGTGTTTTTGAACTGATCCTTGAATCAACGGCATGGACACCCACGTGGTCTCTTGCCAGATGCGAGCTCTGAGAAATGGATTTGTTTCGGTAGGCGGATGTTTGGCATTAGGGCAAGGCGTGGGATCCATCGAAGTTGGTGGCAAGTCATGGTAGTTTCTAGACTCTCCATCTTTCCGCGGAAGACTTCATTGTTTCTGATTTATATTAATATTGATAAAAATGGAGTAGCTCTGCCATATGTGGGCTGGAGCTGTCCAGTGTTCAGTTGACAGTCAAAGGCGTCTACGCGGCCTTATGGGGTATTTATCTCCCATCCTACAACCATTTTTACACAGATGAAATTGTGTGAGCTTCTTTCTCCTCTACCGCTATTTGCATTGCATATTTGCTAACGAGTTTCATTCTATAGTTCTACCAGCCTTTAGCTTTTCAAATGCAACCCTTTGTAATAAGTACACAAACGTGAATCATTCTTTTCGTATCCTAATAGTAAGAAGTAAGTTCCATTTGGACAACTTCTTCCCAAGAACTTTTATTTTGTGGAAGTAATTCCTGACTGGATATTTTCCCAATCTTTTCTTCTTCGAAGTTAGTTTTAAGGGATATCTATACTGCATAAAACATAATTTTTTTTTGTCAGATTTTATTAAAAATAGCAAGCCGAAACATATTCAGCACCCGACTTTTATAAACGCGTTTTACAGTAACAATTATATTGTGAGCTTTGTCAAAAGAATTTAAATTTTGTTAATAATTGTCCAATATTTCCTTAGTTAATTTAGAGTTCCCTGTGGAATTTTGGACCAAAGCCTGACTTTGTTAGTTCTCACTGGTGTCATCTCCGAATTAGGTAGATTTTTAGCGTATGAGGTTAACATGTTCACGCACAAACGATTCAGGGTTTTCCTCTTCTTAGACGGGTTGTCCATCAAGAACCTCTTCTACCCAGTTATTAAACCAAATCTGTTGGGCAGAAGAAACGAAATGGAATCTTTCCCAAAGATAATTGTAGAAAACGATCAAAAAGAACTCAGGTTGAATTTGAACTCATTCCGCGTCGATAAACGTTAGGCTAAGAGCTTATGTATACATTTATACGAGCAAACACATGCAATGGTAGCGAAACCATACACTTATCTACGTCACAATGAATCAAGGAAGTAAATAGATGTAACAAAATAATGATCACATATAAACTTAAATTTCATTCAGGTACATTCCAGACTGCCAATGATAGCAGGTATCCCTAAGCCAGGCAAAGATTTTTGGAAAGTACTCCCGGTGCTGTAACCCCAACAAGGATAATTTGAAAGGTTGCTTCGTACATTTATTCGATTTACACCGATTTGTATGCTTCTGTCTATAAAAGGGAAGGAACAAGTGTTTCGCTGTCATTCTAAGTTTGAAGCCACCAAGTGAAAATATAAACATAGAAAGCTTTAATACGCTCAAATATCTTAAAAATGGTGCCATCAGGAAAAATTAGAACCACTGTATTAATGCTGACTTATGACTTTAATGTAACATTACATATCTATCGCTGTAAGGCTTACTATTAATTGAGTATTTACCCAAACATAAAGACAAAATTTCACTGACCTACGCATGATTTATTGCAAGCAATATTTTACTTTTAAGTAAGTAATTTTAGGAAGCCGTGTCCAAAAATAATCTATATTTTTACTGATTAGCTCCGCATTTTACTAGACAGAATTCGCGTTTTTCCCCCAAATGATAAAGTCCGAATTAATTCTGAGTTTCAAATGCAAAAAAATAATCTTATTGAATCACTGATTTATAGGACAGCAGGGTTTTATATTATGATAATACTTGGTGATAATGACAGTGTAAGTGAATTTTCTAAGTTATGACTTGAAAAAATATAATGTCTTTAAATATAATCCACAATGTTAATAAAAATGATCGATCTAAGTTATGAATGAAAGGAGTATAAAGTCCTTGGAAATAATCATTTTACACAGTCCGCATCAAATATTGTGACATAAACTCTAGTTTGTACATGATCTAATTTAATTTGGGTGATGTTAGTGACAAGTAAGATGAAGATTTCGCTAGGACATTAAAGTTATAGAAGTTTGGTTAACTACTGCTGGAACATCAAACGGGACAAATCTACTAAGCATTCAGAAAAATTACGAAGTGGAAGTTCTTGCAATGCCGTCTAATTTCTCCTAATATTCGATTTTAATCATTTATTAAGTCATATTTATTTCATATTTCAAAGGTTGTCTTTTATTTCGCAATATGATTCCGGTTAAGCTTCAAACGAGTATTTTTTTTCATCACATTTAGAGTGACCTACGCCCAACATGATCATTTTATGTAGGATATGAGATTTTTTTAGCAGAAAATCGATGTTATACATTGATTCATTTTCCCAAAATAATTTAAAATAACTAGTCTAATAGTAAAATAGACTGAACAGTTACAAAAGACAAAACAACATATGTGGCATTTTGAAAAAAAAAATTAAGCCAATGTTATCAAGGAAGCTATGAGAGATGAATTGTCAGATGAGTAAACAGGACAAGAAAATGAATTACGCCATAGGAAACTATTTAAGAAAAATCAATGACAGCCATGATAATATATATATATATATATATATATATATATATATATATATATATATATATATATATATATAAAATTACGATGCAAATATGAAACTACAAAAGCATATAAAATTTGCAAAAATAAAGCAAAAACAACTTTGTTTCTTCTTTTTATAATAATGAGAAATGGTGTTATCATTTTAAATGGAGTATTTTTTGCACCCAAAAATTTCAAATTCAAACAGATTATAAAATAAAATTATTGTAATGAATTAGATAAAAATATATGAACTGAATGAGTGAAAGCACATGCGCGAGAGAGAGAGAGAGAGAGAGTCTGATTGACATAGAGTGTAAATTGGGACAAATATATAACAAAAACTTGTCTTGATTTAATGTCGAACGACTAGGTATCACGAAAGTTTACAACTCAGGTGAGTTTCTTATTTAAATAATACTGCTAAATGTTGGCCATGTGTCAGACTAATTGAACTATACCTAGGTGTATTAAATATCTTGTATTTCAATAATACGATACATTTCAAACTGATTTTTTTTTTTTAACTAGGTAATCATTTTTTTCTAATACTTAACTTATTCTTCCTTCTTTTGCACGCACAATGTTGCATTAGTAAACAAGCAGGAACTCCATATGTTAAATATAGGCATAAACAAATTTCCTTCATCTATGCAGCAGTTATTATCCAAAATTCGTTCTATTATTGTTATGAATAATTAAGAGTGGTCTCCCCTTATTTTGTTACTCTCCTCTTTGAGAGAATTACTACTCTTTACTGGGACTGATGAAAGGATAATATACGCGAACCTTGTATTCTCAGTTGAGTAAAGCTTTCTTAAAGCCTACTCCTGTGTACTTTTGTCGTTACAATTATTACTATAAATGCCGTATTCCGTGCTTACATATGTTGACATTACTATTGTTTTAAACAGTAAAAGTGCAAATGGCAACCGGCTTATAGATTGAAAGATACTCCCAAAGATGTACATTACGATATTTGCATTTTGTTTACTCACCAGAAAATACATTTTTAGCTAAACTATAGGACGTACACTGGCAGCAAACAGCATGCATGCGCATAGAGAACGAGTTCAACGAATATGCAAAAATAGAAAGTGGGTAAGGCAAGGATGTATCTTCTCACAGGACCTATACTGTAAGGCAATTCTGAGAGAATTTGAACTCCTACAGGGATTCAGCATCGGCGGCCGCAATCTTAATAGCATAAGATAGCACATGGAAAAGAAAGTACAAAACCTCAGTAAAAAAGAAGAAGAAGAAGAAGAAGAAGAAGAAGAAGAAGAAGAAGAAGAAGAAGAAGTAGTAGTAGTAGTAGTAGTAGTAGTAGTAGTTCTGGGGAATGTTTTGACAGAGGGCGGTAAGGAGTGTCCGTAGACATATTGGGATGGCCAAGGACGCATTCCAAAAGCTGGGTAGAGTATTGTGAGACAGGTGGATTACTTTAGTAACAAAGAGTACTGTGCTGTTACGTAAAATCTGTCCTCTTTACGGCAGCGAGGGTTGGACGATCTCCTCAAAGATGAAGAAGAGACTCGAGTCAACGGATGTATGGTTCTAGAGAAGGATGCTAAGGATATCATGGGCCGAGCGTGTGAGCAACGATGAGGTCTTGGAGAGGATGCCAGCAAGGAGTTAGGCTGCTGAAGTTTCTGGGACAGGCAGTGGGAAAGAAAGGCATGAAGAATCTTACTCACAAGTCGAATAGAAGGAAAAAGAGACAACGGAAAACAACGCATGACGTACCTGGCGGACTTAAGCAAGTGAATGACTGTGGTCTGGGAGAGGTGGTAGAGGGATGGAACTTATTAAGAGCTACACGGGATAGGGAAAAGTGGAGAGCCATGAACGCCTACATCTTGAATGGACACGGCATATAAAAATAAAGAATGGTATTACCAATACAATCAGTGGAAATAGGTCGGACAGTCTATTTATTGATGGTATGTTTTTTCTATGTGCCCAAAAAGTAAACAGTGTAATTTTTAATTAATTTCTAATGTTTACAATTCGATATTATTTTTTGTTAATTTAAATTAGAAACGAAAATGAAGATACATTATTTACATTATTCGGACAATTGACCTCATCTTTGTCGCCATATTTATCACAACGTTTCGGCCGTTGTACGCTCCGGCCTTCTTCAGGTGGTTGGAATTTCGAACTGAACCCTTTATTTCGCTCACTGGGGTAGACTGTTCTAGTTCCACGTGCCATGTTTGATGGATGTCAGTTATCAGTTATCTCCTGTTAATTTCCCTCTGATAGTTCCCACTGACTTAACCGGGTATTGAACTCACCTTCTTTGGGTCCTGTCACTGGATCTAACCAACGCCTTTATCCACTGTCCTTGAGGGCACATGGCACGCGAAATAAAGGGTTCAGTTCGAAATTCCAACCACCTGAAGAAGGCCGGAGCGTACAACGGCCGAAACGTTGTAATAAATATGGCGACAAAGATGAGGACAATAGTCCAAATAATGTAAATAATGTACATAATACCTCATCTCAGAAATATAGACAGACTCTGAAAATGAAGATCTGTTAATGTCGATTTAAAAAAAAAAACTTTTTTCATGTGTTTAACTTACGACGCTATCACTATAATCTTAACCTTTATCTATTTATCATCCTCATAATTTTCACTTCCTCCTACTTTCTCTTGTATTCACCTCATTCAACTTTATCCATTTGAAAATAACCCTCTGTCTGGAGTGTCTCTAGGGTTTTATATCAGAATAACTTTAGTTTAAAACAAATATGTCTCTGACTATATTGCGCCTACATGTGTAAAATAGACTATTTATAACATTTGTAGAAGCCAAAGATTCTAGTTGGAAGTAGATGTATAAGGAAATGAATTGTCTGAAAATATCTACTAGCTAAAAGTAAATTATGCATTCTTGATAACTCGATCTAAACTGAGCTATCGTATAGTCGCTAATAATTCTACTATTTCTTTGTCATTTAACGATTTGTTTAATTACTTTCGTTACTTGTGTCCGAAGGGAATACAATTTAGATTCTCAATGTCCTTTGGTTGACATTGTAGTCAATTTAACTTTAAGTAATCCTTTAGTTATATAACCATTGAAAACAGCTCTTCTTTTATTACCTATACTAGGTTTTCCATTTAATACACTCTACGGCATTCTACAGTAATATTGAATTAAATTGTTCGAGGAGGACAGTTCATCTCCAAGCAGTCTTTTTAATCACTTCTTCTCCTAATGGGTCATTTAGTCCTTTCATAAAATTAAGCTACGCTCAGTTCCTTAGGCATGATGTTTAGGTTCTACTGTTTTGATTATCTCGGTACACTTTGCATATTCACTACTGGTAGTATTCCTATATTTTCGTGATTCCTATTTTTTTCTTCTTTTTTTCATTAAGGCTGTTGAAGTTAGACGGCTTAGGAATCCGAATCTTAGAATTCTAAGGACACTATCCGTCGACACGTGTATAAGGTCGGGGCTGCTGCATTACCCTTTCCCGATAGGGATCTGAATCGTACAAGAGTATCCGGTGGCGCCTACTGATGTTATGGTACAGTTGTAGCTGTATTCTCTGAAAACTGTGCCCTGTTATTTTTTTCATATACTCTTTTTATGTGTTGGTGCTACAGTATCTCATTTTGTTCCTCTTACGTGCATACAACAACCTAATTTCGTAAGCCTCTACGTTCAGTGACTCTTATTGAATGAACTCTTAGTAGAAAAAACAAATATAATTTTCTCTTCCCTTACAAATTATATCCATAAAATAACCAAAATCGCTTAAAGATATACACCTATACCTTACAGAGGATGCGATAGTTAGATTTTAACCATTTTATAATTTCAATTTCGTGCATGTACATTGTTTTTTTTTTTCGAATTTTATCGACTGCACAGTATAGTCGGACAATTGGCAGCGTCTGTGAGAAAAAGAGCACCATGATGCCATTCACTCTTCCGGAAATTTGTAAAGCGCAGGCTGTAATGCATTGTAATGTTTTACTGTCAATCTGAGGACATTGGAGAGTATTCGGAAAGAGTTGGTTGAGTCTAATGATGATTACGAAGGTAATTACGAGAGATCACTAGTGATGTCGACATTATGCCTCCATTTTGCCCCAGGGCCTCAAACTCAACACCTCAAGTGCCTTGTGAAGGCGGTGGCTGCTGGGAGGCCCTACGTCTGACAGGAGAACTCTGCACTATGCCACATAAATTTTGCGACCACATCACCCTTTACATCTGGCCACCTAACTCCTCAGGCTATAACCCTCTTGGTTATTATACGTAGAGCGCAGTTGAGCAAGAGAATAACAAAATGCCGTCCCCAAAGTAGAGTGTCTTATATCTTTTGTATACAATTATTAATTAATTTTATCGCTTTAAATTATTTGAAGTTTTTCGCAAATGTTTACAAATTATAACTGCTTTATCTCTCTTACGTATTCAATAACCTCACGTAAAACATATTTTAAATTGTTCGATTTTAATTATTAGCGCCTAAAAAATAATATTCGAAATATTCGCAAATTATTCTGAATTAACATTGGACAATTGATCAGATATATTTTCATGTGTTTATTGATGTTGTCAAATAAGATAAAAAAATGCAGATATGCAGCTAAAGAATCGTTATCCTCGTCTAATGTAGAAAAGGCAAGTCGACTTCAAATTCCGGCTTATACTACTGTGTTCACTTAGCTCTTCGGAAGGACATAAACTCACAACTTCTCCCCCCCCAATCTAGGACTCAATAGCAGAACAGGCTGTGGCCGCTGGTATTAAGGCAAAGTGAAGGACTTCACTGAATGACAAACCTTGAAGAAGGTAACCGCTCTATGACAATATACACATGTTAAAGAAAAGAAAGCTATGAAGAATTATGATTGCCTACTTCATGAAGGTATATTGCATTGAATAATAATAATAATAATAATAATAATAATAATGAAAACATCATGATCAGAGGCCTTCCTGCTGGATGAAGTTTATCGTCATACCCAGGACGTTGTATGTTGTTAAGATGGTGCCCACAAATAATACATGATGGTGTTGATTCTCTGAGGATTGACGTCCTGAACAGGCTAAATAAATCCTCTGAGGAGACGTATGATTATGTTACGTATCATTCTGTTTTTGTGCAGTTAATTCATAAGATCTTCTTTTGCTAAACCCAACAAGAGAACTCAGGAATATGTACGATCAGTGACAGACGTGGTGGTGCTTAATTTAAAGAGAAAGTCACCAGACAGCAAAACACATGATAATTCCACGTATAGGAAATGATAAAGATTAATATTATTCCGGAATTATTAATATTATTATTATTATTATTATTATTATTATTAGTCATTTGGTTTAAATGTTTATGCCGACGGCATCTTTATACGTGTACAGATTGATAGAGCGGCGAGTCAGCGGGAAGCCTAAGAGATGAACTGAACATTTTTACGTTTATTGAACGAAGAGCTTTAAGCTATGCAGAATTCTCAGCTGGTGGTATAGACATTTCCCCACATACAAGAATTCACAGTTAAACCCTGAAAAAGTCATTTTTTTATTTCGTAAAAGGAGGTTTTAGTCGCCTTTAAACATGGGACACTACTTTGAGCAGAAGTGATTTTGCCAGGTGTTGGTGTGATACAAATTTTGACGTTGGATAAAAATTCAAATACTTCAGGAAACCATTGCAGGAAACATTATTTAAGATCGATAATCTGTTTAAAACTGGAGGGAATATGATCAGCTCTTGATATATTCTGAGAAAGATATTAACATATTTGAAGAAACACACACAGCAATAGAAAAATATTTCTCTTAAATTCACTACAGAAGAGTTGGGAGGAAAAAAAACATCTTTCTACAGAGCAACAAAATTGCACTGGAAAAATAAGATAGGTGTCAGATCTACGTCGAACTAAAAATAACTTTAGACATAAGTATGACGACAATCTACATTACAAATTAAAATAAGAGTTTAAAACAAAAATCACACAATTCTATTCTTTCAATCCAACCCGAAGGCATCAGTGAAAAAACAGATATTAACAATTTAATATTGAAACGCACACACGTACGCACAGATTGTCTTTCGTTCTGACCCGAAGAAGCCTATCTAAATCACTTTTCTGCTTTGTCTCTTTTATCAAGCTTTTGTTCTGAATCTATATCATATTAACACACACGATTTAATATTAAAACATACACACATATATATATATATATATATATATATATATATATATATATATATATATATATATATATATATATATATTTGTGTGTATGAATATGTATTAGGTACCTCCATTAGTTCGCTGAAAAAACAGCATAACATGATGAAAGAATAAAGATTTATCGTGAAAAGATTTGTCATTAATAAAAGGAAAGAACAAAGTATTTATTATTTTATTTAATTTTTAATCCTTTCTAGCACGTCCTAAATTTTGGTTAAACATCTATTTTTTATCGTCAACAGTGACCAAAGATTACTATGGGTATTTTAGCGCCATTTTCAGGTAGAAATCACGTTCATGTGGATATTCTTTCAAAAATAAACTAATTGTCGGATTTTAATCAAAATTTTCAGAACTTATTCACAAATGTATTCATATTGTTTTAGAAAATGTTCGCAAAAAATATTTTATTTTACATCTGTTAAGCCCCATTTACGAAATTTTATGAAATTTCCAGAAATTAAATCATCACCGCATAATGTTTTTATTAGTTAAATGCAGGACTCAAATGGAGAATGTAAGCCATCAACTTTTTTTTTCAAACAGTTACACATTTCCCGAAAATCTGCTCCGAATCGGAAAATAAAAAAAATGAAATAAAACTATGACACTATTTAATTAGGAAATCTTTTAATTACTTTTATAAATGAGATGAAATTTGCTCGGAAATTCTCTTTCAACACAACATTCGATTCCTTTGGAGTGTTCACACCTAATTTCCCCAACATGGGCAGATAGCCTACTAAGTGATATGCGCATAACTCCGACAATGATCTCAGAAAACATTTCAAAATTATGCTCCCAGCAGACAAGCGAAAGTGGTGTCTCAAATATTGTCTTAAAGAAATGCGCCCCCGAACTGGTTAGAGCCCTCTCCAAACTCTACAATTATTGCCTCGCTGCTTCCTGTTGGAAGACCTCCTCTGTAGTTCCTGCTTTAAGAACACTGGATACAATTCTGAACGCTATCGCCCTGTTAATCTCTTATCGCATTTATGGCAAAGTATTCGAGGAATTAATCAATACTGAATTGGTTAAGCACCTTACCTCTCACGACCTACTCGCAGACAAATCATATGGCTTCCGTTTTACCAAATCTACCGCTGATATTCTAATGGCCATCACTAACTACATATATCAAGCTCTTGATAATAAAGGCGAAACCCGAGCTGTCGTTCTTGATATCTCGAAGGCGTTTAACACGGTTTGGTACGCTGGTCTTCTAGGTAAGTTCCAGAGCTACGGTATTGCTGAAGGACTGCTTGATTTAATCCAATCATTCATATGAAATAATGAAATGAAGGTCATTTTGAACGAACGCAATTTCTGATCCATTCACACGAATGCAGGTGTCCCACAAAGCTCTATCCTGGATCCAAAGCTGCTTTTGATCTTTAGTAATGACCTTTCTGATGTCATCAATTTCCAAGTAGACATTTAGGCTGATGGGACAGAAAATGACTAGAAGATTTAAATGTCTCTAAAACGAAAGTTCTCTCATTCAACGGACATCGAGAATATTTCAGGCCCGCTATCAAAATGGCTTTTGCTAGAATCATGGAAATCAACTCACTGGGGATTCTTGCCCTATATTTTCAACAGATCTGAAGTGGGACAACGACATTTGATCAATAGCTACATCTACTGCAAGGAAAGTTGTCTTCACTCTGTCGTGCCAGGAGATTTTTTTCGTCAGAGTCTCTCTTGCACATTTACAAATCTGCCATTCGTCCATGCATTGAATATTGTTGTCATATTTGGTTTTGTGCTCC
>CAHIKZ030004648.1:612500-725000 GCA_903632075.3 Acanthosepion pharaonis | reverse complement strand
TCCACAGAAATTAAGTCGAAGAGGGAAGCCATGTCGTGGTATTTCAACGTGGAGATGCTGGTGGTGTATGGTAGTGACTGACTTTTGTGAGTCTATGAGAGCAAGGATCAGTACAAGTATGGTGTTATGACGTTATTACGCGATGTACTTCTTGCGTAAGTATCGAGAACCGTGAAGAGCGTAGAATGAGTCTCAGAGCGGGTGAATGGCGGATAACTTAATGACCTTAGGCAGCTTTTACTCCTGCGCTAGGGGTGACACGGAAAAACTAGAAAGACAATTCAGAAAGATGAATGAAGGACAAGGAAAGAATAAGTTAGAATTAATCTTTTGAAATAAGATAAGCATTGAGGTCAGGGAAGAAAGGAAGAGATAGAATAACAGAAACGAGCAAAAGAAAATAAACAATGTTATATGCGTACTGCATTTGAGTAAGTCTACGCTATGTTGACAAAAGAAGGGTAAAGTTTTGTGAAATAAATAAAATAGAAAAACAACAGAGAGAGAAATAACTACATAGAAAATAAAATTTGAAGAAATTTAAAAAAAAATTCACTTCATAATAACCCCCCTCCACCCCAAAAAATAAGCAAGTTCATTTAAAATGACAAAAAAGACAATATGTTTCGGCCGTTGTATTCTCCGACCTCCTTTAGGTATTTGCAAATTCGAACTGAACCCTTTATTTTATCCACTGGTGTAAATTGTTCTACTTCCACGTGCCATGCCTCTTCCGGGTGTATCAGTTATCTTCTTTTAAGTCAACTCTTTAAGAGGTCCAGTGGATAAAAGCGTTGGTTGGATCCGGAAACTTGACCCCCAAAAGTTTGTTTTATAGTTTATCAACGCTTTGTGGGTTATGTAAAACCGAAACATATTTTAGATTGTAAAACTATTTTTTTTCCGCGCGAGCAAATAAATGCAATATTCTTTTTCTTTTAAGAATAAGGAAGACGTTTCGTGATTCATGTCCTACTATTTTAAGCGATAAATGGAAGACCGTATTAAGTGAAGGTAGAGAACCGGACTGTATACAGGTTCGAATCCTGTCGGAGGACGAATATTTTCTGTGAAAATTTCTCGGACATTCAGACCGGTAAATATTGTTTAATACTGTTTATTATAAACAGAGCATTTACTTAAATATTTGTATCTATAAAAAGAATATAAACAAAAAAACTGTCTTAAAATAATTGTCAGATTTCGTCCATTATATATATATATATATATATATATATATATATATATATATATATAATATTTCACTCCAAGCAAAGCGGGAGTGCCATTGGCAAAGGGTTACAGAAAGTGACAACAAGAGTAAAGTGTAGAGAAGTGTTTGAGGAAAGGTTACAGAGAAAGACGGGGATCAGGATCAAGACATCAAAGGATGTCGATTGATATTACATTTGAATATTCGAAGATTATAGCTATCAACTAAGCAAGTAGGAGAAAGGGAGTTCCACTGCCGTTAAGAAGGTATCCAGACATGTAAAGTTTAGTAAATACGTGAACGCGCATTTCAAATGTGGTCGAACTTCAACTAAGATGGCTCCTATTACTGGTTGTCCATAATCACCCTTCGATAGTGACAACATACTAATATGAGATCATCGTATTCGGGAACTAGCAGACAAGATCAATGTCTCAGGTTATGATCAGTGATAAATAATTGTGGAAAAGATTATTTCCACAGATCTTTTCATTAGGAATAATGCTTCATATCCTGTTAAAATGTGACAATAGGTGAGGAAAAATAAGCAAATATCGTTATTCAACTAATTTCACAGAATGAAATGTGGCTTCATCTCTTTGACTCAGAGATTAAAATCAAACAAAGCCATGGAATCCTAATGATTATTAAGCAGAGATAACAATAAAAAACAAGAATTAAGAAGACATAAGATAACAATTCACATCGCATTTAAGATTTTGAAAATAAAAGTTTGCTGTGAAATATTAAGCCGGAAGAGAGTGCTAGCGAGATTTGCGACAAAAGAACCTGTTAGCATAGAAGTTACGGCTACATTTAGTCATTTCAACTGTAAAACGATAACGATTTGCCGTCAATCTAGCACTGCGCATAAATTCATAAAGTCTACGTACCATAGAGGAAAGATCCATCTGAACAATTCACACAAAAGTATTTACAGAAAAGGCGCAGTGAAGCTACATTTTGGCGGTGGGAAGTGAATAAAGAAGAGGTTCCAGATCAAGACCTATGATACTGCAGATTCTTTCATGGCTTTTCTAACTACATAGGTGTTATTATCTTCATATATATTGTTGTATATTTAATCTAACCTATTTTTCTCTGTAGATTTTCTTTCGCTGCCATTTCCCAAACTGTATTAGTTATGTTTTTTTATTTATTTTTTGTTTCAAGCTCACTTTTCAAACCAATCCTATCCTATTTTGGTAGTTAGTCACTTTCCTTTCATTTTCGCTCATAAATGGTTTTATTTTCATTCAATATTTCTGTCTTTTTCTTTCAAATTTTATCATTCATTCTGTCACATGTACTTTCTTTTTTCTAATACTTGTGTCTATGATTTCTTTCATTCAATATTTTTTTATCTATTTCTTTCTGTCTGCTTTCTCTCACATTATTGCAATCACGTTTCTTTCTTTTTTCAATACATTTGTTTATTCCTTCCCCCACGCAATATTTATTTCTTTTTCTTTCCTTCTCTCACAAAATTTTGTTTTCGTTCTTTCTTTCCTTCTCTCATTGGTTGAAACTTCGTCGTTTTTGCAGTTTTAGTTTCTTTCTTTCTTTCTCCAATTTTCCTCGCTCTTTTCGCCATTCTTTATTTTTTCTCTTTTCAATCATTTTTCCTTTTCAAAAAGATGTGTTTTTTTTTCTTTTTTTAATTCATACATCGTATATTTTTATTGTTTATTCATTTCCTTCTTTATTCATTCTTTTTTTTTCCAGTATTTTTTTATTTAATTTTTGTTTATTTAACTCTGTTCATCTTTCTCTACTTTCCTTCTCTTTCGTGTTTCCTTCTTTTGCAATGTTATCATGCTTTATTCACTTCTTTCTGCATTCCTTCTTTCTCTCTTGTCTCTTAATTTGATAAAGAGCTAATAACATTTTCTCTTTTGTACCTTCTCTCTCTCACTCTCTCTCTCTCTCTCTCTCTTTTTCTCTTAAGACGCTCCGATGGTCATCGATTATAGATTTGACTTGGCTTGTTTATACTGAATGGAGAAACACTGAAATTGGAACCTTAATTAAACCTTCTCCACATAGTTTCCATCCCGAGGTGCACAAAACTTCCGCCTTTTACATTACTTTTTTGGAACTCTCCATTAAGACTCTTCCATTTTGAACTACAGCCAACATCTCACTTCGTTAAACATGTTTCCGTTTAGGAAGTACTAGTTTTTCAGGTATAACTTCATCAAAAAGAAGAAACAAAAACGTGGAAAATAAACTATGAAGGATAATCCATTAGTTATATGATTTTTTTCATTTGTGCAGAATGGGATATTGTGCTGTCTGTCAACATTTTTGCTGAGTCAACCGCATCTACGTTTATTGATGTATTGCTTTAATTTCAACGAGATTGAGGCATGGTATGGCCCGGTTATTGGCAAGGAATATCCTAAAGCCTCAAACTGTATTCGCTGTCAAAAAATGTATTTTGCCACCAGAGTGCGATATAACTATTTTGTGAGATCTTAAATGATTTCTGTTTTAGGCTATAAAATTTATATTTAAAAAAATAAAGTACAATTACATCTTATTCAATAATATATTTACCAGTGTATCTAATTACTTCTTGCCAGTTACCAACTGTCGCTTCCGCATGTTTTCACATGAAAATTATTTAGCGGCCTATTGAATCTGCTTTACGTCAGAGGAAATTCTCTCCATCAAATCATTTTCAATGTAACAACAGGTTATGTAAGATCAAAGGAATATAGCGGGAATTTTGAACTTCGATTAGTCTTTTCTCTTTCGAGCAGGCTAATTGTGTTCGAAATCCTTTTTCTGTTATTTTAGCTGTATGCACTTTCTTGTTTTAATGGATTAGAAAAATATTGTTTCCTATAAGTGAGTACAATGCGCTTTTCGACCAGACTTTTTTAGACCTCTTACAGCTGATGAAATAAATAAATAAATGTGTATTTAACGTCTATTGTCGTTTTACGAACTCTAAAAGTAATATCGTGACGATCCTACGATTAACACGAAGCTTAGGTTTTGATAAACGGTTTTGGAAATGTAACTTGGTCACTGATCTTTGTGATGAACATTATCGTATGTAACACCGCTTCTTACGATATATATATATATATATATATATATATATATATATATTGTTATTTATATATAATTATATATATCTATATATGTTTATTGTTTTGTCATCGTACTAACGCAAACATCGATGTATGCAGACACATATACATACTTGTTCTTCCATCGGGACTCATACATATATAAGCATATGTGGGGAATTTCGGATATGACATATGTATGTATACGGGTGGTGTTGTGTCTATACATACGCATTTGCATGTTGAAATTTAAAGATTGGAAGTGTGGCGGAAATGTCTCGTGAATGTCTCGTGAATGTATACATGTCATATTTATTTTTCCGCTGAATAATATTTCCTCGCATGTATGTACATACGTGTGGTGGGGTTTGTGTAAAATTATGATAGGTAAAAATTATTATTATTTATATTTATTTTTAAATTTTTGAAAAAAAAATTAGGGTTTATTTGTTATATTTAAAGCTGGTTATTTGTTTGTTTTTGGTGACTGTGTATATGTAACAGGTAAAAATTTGTAATTCTTATTGGTTAATTTATATGGTGATGTTTAATATTTAATGTGCTGGGTGAGAGGGTAGTTTAATTTAATAACGGGTCTATATGATATGATGTGATAGTAATGTTGCAAGAGGTGGGCGGCAATGATAATATAATTAGCTAATAGTTCTTTTAAATTGATAGAAATTGTAAATTGGTAGAAATGATTAGTAACGGTGGTGGGAGAATGATAAAACCATGAATGTAGTTATAGTGGTGGTAACTAGTGGTGGTAGCTTGAACTAAAAAGTGGTTGTTGGTGTTTTATTTTATTTTATTATATGTATTAATTTATTTTAGTATAAATTCTGATAATAGGTATATTGTGTAAAATTATGGTAGTTGAAGATTGCTATCTATCCAACCATATATATATATATATATATATATATATATATATATATATATATATATATATATATATTATAAATAATGATGAGATAGTATGATGCATTCGTAATTACAATTGGTTCCAACTTAGGTAAAATGTTTGCATGTTCTAATTTCAATACTATTGATACTTTGAATGTATCAATCGTATTCGACGGTTTCGAACATAGCGACGGGTTATGTGGTGCACAACGGAGTATTTTGTCGAGATATCTTTGTACATACATACATACAAAGTTAAGAGTTGCCAAAATTATGACACTGGAAAGGGTGGTGTAAATATTCAGTGGCGCAAACTGAATGTTCATAGAATGGCCAACCTAATGGTAATCATTGTAAGGATCTCTGATAGTAGCAAACATTATAATCGTCGAAGTCATATTAGTGACAGGCCAATCAGTGGAAGGCATGCTGCTTCTGTAAATACAGAAGCAGACGGATGTTCTCCCCACATTAGACCGAAAATTTACTATTACAAAACTCTAAAATTTTACAATTGTTCCATGGCCAGGTCTGAGTATTCCTACCGTCTAGTCAAACATCACAGCAAATTGTTTTACAGAAAATTTATAGACTCTATTAAAGAGCAAAGTTGCTGAACAGGATCTTCTGAAAATGAAGATTTGCATAAGAAAATTGAAATAACTGCGTCAAATGATGATAAATTAATGGCGCAAATCCTACATGGTTAAGATGAAGCTAGTATTCTATGAAAGGAGAAATAGGTCGACTGAGAAGGAAGCATAGTATCTACGAACAAGCATAGAAACTATAGTTTGTTTTCGTAGGCTTTATTTGCTTACAAATCTCTCACACCCTCATTTCCGTCCCCGTCCTTTTCTCTCTTTATATATATACATACATACATATATATATATATATATATATATATATATATATATATATATATATATATATATATATATATATATATATATATATATTGTGTATTTAGGCAGGACATTTTCTTTGAGGCAAACATTATTAAAACAACAGACATTTTCTTCCGATTAATATTACTGATTAAATTACAAATAATCCTGCTAAAGAAGGAAGAAATTCCATTAGAAAATGTCAGAAATTCATATCGAAAAAAGTACAAGAATTATCGTGATATATATATATATATATATATATATATATATATATATATATATATATATATATAAACCAGGTAAGATGATAACGAATAGAGTATAAACTGACGTTCGTAACATTTAATTTAAAAGAGGTTCAATCCAAAAAATTATTTATTTCAAGATATTACATCAAAAACATGTCAACGATAATGTGATTAAGCTTATCAGACAATATGAAAGGAATTAAAATAAATTTACAAAACTTGTCTATATTATTTAATGAAACATGCATTGATGAAAATTGCTGCCTAAATGTAGAGGGTTCTCCCCTTTTTTACACAAATGGACTCACCCAGTATATATATATATATATATATATATATATATATATATATATATATATATATATATATATATATATATATACTACGGCTACGTGAAGACCCGAGAGAGAGCAAGACCGAGGAATCGATTCGAGTCGTGTCGAGTCCAGAGTAAAAGGTTATAAGTAACCGGAAGAGTGAGGGTGAGGTAACAGCGTTGTAGGAGTCACAGTGAGCAAGCACGTAGACTCAGTAAGAAGTCAGACAGCGATACTTCAATACCAATGACTCTCACACTAAATAAACGCAATATATATAATGTATATATGTTCACTTTTATATTTATATTTGCATACGCTCTATCTCTGATATTGACTACTTTATCCATAAATATGGAAAACCTTAAAACTATATTTCTTCGTATATATATATATATATATATATATATATATATATATATATATATATATATATATATATATATATAGTTTAAAGGTGTCATATGTATGGGGTAAAGTGCTCAATATCAGAGATAAAGTATATGTAAATATAAAAGTGAAGGTTGAAGTCAAAACTCAGATGGTTTCATGCCTTGCACAATCATAAACATGTAGCCTGTTTAGTTGACTTTAAACTCCACTTGGTAATCTGAATTTACAAAACTAGTTGAATAGAAATTCCTACTCAAAACATATCAATTTATGTTGGATTTGCTGAGGCATATTCTTGTCCGGATGGAAAACAACATCCTTGTGTTTCGGGACAACTTTAATCAGTTACATCCTTTAATCACCTACGGCAGAAAAAATCTGCCTCGTCAGTCATGTATTGAATGATACATGATCGCCTTAGCGAGTATCACGCATGACACCTACTTGACTGAGCCTTTAATCGGTCGAAATTTTCTGATTAACACTGATGTACTTCTCATTCCGAAATGCTCTTCTTGTTCTACCAGATATAGATCATTACATGCTTTGGATGAATACTGGTCATTAGAATCGTTAAAAGTATCTAATTCCCTTTTCTCTATGTTCATTTTCCAACCAAATTGTTCTAAACATGCTTCATATCGTTCATCGTTGGCTGTTTTGCTTCGATTGGATTTTAATATCTCCCGAGAAAATGAAATTCATTAATCTTTTCTCTATCACGTATCGAATATTTTTTAATAACTTGCAATACTCATATAAGCTTCCTCTACTATGCGAAGTATCAATTGACCATCATTATTTTATCCGGCGTTTGGATTTGGCCATCTTCAACGGCTACAGCCTTGCCGGAACTCAGTTTTCTAGATCAAACTTTACATTTCTGAATTTAACGAAACGCTTATGAACAGGACTCTCAGCTATGGCACCATCTCCATAAACAGCTGTTTTGCTGTTAATTCATCATTGTTGCCTTTACAGAAATAAAAGTACATAGATCGTGAAAATGAATCTGATTTTCTTCCATATTCTCTTGTAACGTAAAAAATTGAAATTCATAATCTTACAAAAACGCATTGAGATATCTATGAAGGGAATATGTATATGTGTTTTAATTTTCAGTCACGTTGTGAACGAAATCCCGTGTTCAAAAGCCATCTACTGAAAAATGCGAGGAACATTTGCTCCAACCTAAAATATGCGTGTGTGTATATAATTGAATGATGTTATACGGGGTAAAATAAATTGTTTATAATACACAGATACGTGTTGATGATATTTTTATTCGTGAACGAACGTTGAATAATAATGTTTGTTTCAACAAAAGAAACAGAAGTCTTTGTGTTTAATGCAGCTATTTTGTTGAATGTTTTCAAACTTGACCGTTTCTTTTGAAATTTCCCACAATCTTATTGTCAAAGACGATCTCTTCTATACATAAAAAGATAAGGTAAACAATTGATATTCATAAAGTAATTTGTTTATTTTCAAATGCACCAACAACGGATGCCACAGTAAAAAAAAAGAATGCATCGATGTTTCTCGAGCAAAAAACAGTTTTTATTTACTGTAAGATAATGAGTGCCGAATCAGAAAACAACATTGTACCCATATAAAAAAAAAATATATATAGCAATTGATTTATGTCTGGAATTTTTCCTGTTCGTGATATCTTTCTATTCTACTGTCAATGGGGCAATTTTTATTAAGTCATAGGAAGACCAAAATGTTTACAAAGATGGCAGATGAAAAATCTACTCCGAGAAAAGCGAATTTTCAGTGACAATAAATAAAAAATAAATTTCAACATTTAGAAGTTGAAAACCTAAAGACAATAATGAAAAAGGATCGTCAAATTATAATTAATAAGAAAGCTAGAAATACCCGTGGAAATCTTTCCCGATTAGAATTTTCAGACGATTTCTTCATTAATTTGTTTGTTTAACGGCATACCAATATATGGGTCATTTCATGCTGACAACAAATTTTCTTGGGATTTTTGAAGTAATAAAAATATGATGTTATTCTTCTTTCACAACTGAATACATTGTAGATGATACTCAGACTTTGTGCATATACATATTTTTGTGGACATGATTACAAGAGGCGATGATATGCGTGTTTTAATTTGTACTGTTTTTAAAGTAATATTTTGAAATACAATTTGATTTCAGAAATTGCTAGGCATTATATGGATTAATGTCATGAAAGACTCCTTTCATGTTGGTTGTTTAGTTTTGTTTACCGGCATATCTATGTGTTATTTAATGCCAAAATCTAAATAATTTGAAAACAATTTTATGGCTTCAACTGAATAAGTTTTGAAGAACGGTATTTGTATCCTTTCAACTACAGATAAAATTCATTGCTGGATATTTTGCTTCAGAAGTGTATTGTTGATCATTTTTTTTATATAAAAATCTATTGCTAGTAATTTTCATGTAAAAAATATTTTATACTTTCACAGTGTTTTGTTTGGAGGTTCACTATTTGAAAATAGCTGGCACGTTAAAAGTAGCTACCACTCTGAAACACGGTGGACTAGAGAATAAAAACGATTAAAATATTCTTACACGCTCCTCAAAAGCTATAATCACCCAATCTGAGACTCTGCTGCCGGATGTAGAAACTTGAATCTTAAGTTAAGGATTGAACATTGCGAAAGAAGTAAGCGGATAGAAATGAAAAAAAAAAAAAAAATCGACAAATTCTCTCATTTGACTGAGACAGGCATGGGATCGGTATCACCTCCTCTTGTTTTGTATTTTTGTCACTGAAACGAAACGTCTCGGATATACCTTTTCCGCATTTCCGTCTGTTCAAAATGGAAAAGCTCATTATTGATGAGTTATTGTCAGAGCGTAACGTAAGCTCTAACTGAATAACTAAACAGAATTATAAAACAATTCTCTTGGACATGAATTCGGTGAACGATTTTCTGATTTTATTAAGTAACTGGTGTTACATATGAACTAAATATTAATATAATAATCGCAAAGCGTATAGAGAAAAGCCTCAAATGGGAAAATATTCTAAGAAAATAAGGAATTCGTTGATTAGGGATGCGACCGGTACCGATACATTTTCGACCGGTAATTTGATCAGGTCTGCGGTTGAGCCGGGGTCTGTCGCTCAGACAGATATAGTTAAATGGTCTTCTTTTACGGACAGATTTATTTTTATTCCTATGGCAGTGGAGACTTCCTGGGTTATTGGCCTTCGTCCGTTGCAAAAAAAAAAAAAAAAAAAACATTTTGCTTTGTTTTTAGGTACTTTGTTTAAATAAATATTTGCTTTTAATTTACATATATTTAACATTCTTAAATAAAAAAAAAAAGAATAAAGGTTTAAAAAAAGTAAGACCATCGCGTTATTAATGACAGCGGGGATAAACTGGCAATAATATAAAACTAGACAAGGACGAGGAGGAGGCTTTCTGTTCCTCTTCCTCGCTTGTCGAACTCTCTGCCTCCGGGCGGAGGGAAACCAGGGCAGAGTCTCGTTTGGGGAGGTACACAAAATGACCCCGTGTATACAGGTTCTACAGGCAATTTTTGTGCCGTCTTGGTAAGGTTGGTAAATTGAGAAGACTAGAAAAGCCAGAGAAAATTTCACGGTTTTAACGACCTTATTTTAAACAACTTATATTTAAAGGAAAAACAAAATGCTTTTTAATGTTTTTTTTTTTTGTTTTTTGCTATTCTCTGCCGGCTGCAATGATGGAGAAAACATTACCTCACACCATCACCAGTGAGACACACTGCAAAAGCCACTCCGTTTTGCGTAGCTCGTCTCTAATTCAAGACGTAATCTCGCCAACCCTCGGAAGGAATGCCACTGAAGGAGAGCCAATAACCCCAGAAATCTCCACTGTCACTCAAGTAAAAGTAATCTTAATAATCTGAGAAAACTTAAATTTTTAGTTACAGATTGAATTTGCTCATGTCGAGTTGTACGACAATAAAATATCTGTGTAAATTCCGCTATTACATCGTTAAATATTTGTGCTTATCAGCTTCAACAAAATATTGCAATAAGAATCATAAATATAAATACTGTTTGTTATTAAAGAAGTAAGGGGGTACAAATAAAATAATTTGCAAATGATACCTTTTTCCATTCCACTGAATTCTTATATATTCTCTCATTTTTTTTTCTTTTATACATTTTCTCACTGAAACCAAGTAACGTCTTTCATATGTTATTTCCGTGTGATCAAAAATGGAATAGTCCATTAATGATGAGTTATTGGCAGGGCGTAACGGCTGTGTGAACTAAGAAACTAACAAAGGGATGGAAGAGCAGAATTATGATATGTTTCTTTGAATATGAAATGTCGATTGCTTTTTCAATGCTTATGAATAAAACATAAAATAAACGCAGTGTTGCAACACCTTAATTGTACAAATATCTTAAAAAACTTATATGCGAAAGCCATCTTAGAACATTGGAACAGAATTGGAAAACCTCATTAAAACAATGTTTTTAATGAAACATGGTTTAATTGTAAGGGCATGGATAAAATATTTAGCTGGTTTACTTTGGACTATTGTCCTAATCTTTACTGCTATTATGCCAACATTTTGATCTAAGGGAATTAAAGTATCGGCTCATTTATTTGGGAATATAATAATATTGGGGTTAATCCTGCAAACTTACACTCGGTGGAAACACGGAGAACAAAAGCTTAGCTGTACTGAATATGAACAAGATAAGACGTGAACAGCGGAACTAGAACAATTTACGCAGAGAAATAATTCATGGTTTTAGTGTGAAATTCCTTGAAGGTATTGGCAGGAATTCTGATAGTTTGACAAGCGATTGAAAAATGCCCACGGGTCCAACGGCCGAAACTTTGTAATAATAACAACAGTCCGTATGTAAATAATAACTCCTAATCTCAGATATTTACATAAAAATTATCGACAAACTTTAAAGATATTTAAATTTTTGTACTTGCTTGATTTTGGTGTCTCCAATTTATATTTATCAACGTCACCCCATATTTCCTACACCTACCCACCCACTACAAACGTGGGGGTAGTGAAAAAAATGAATATATAATATAATTTTTTTTTTTAATTTTTAAATACAAGATTCTAATAGTCGTAATGAAGTTTTTTGACTTTTTGGAATCATAATAGCGAGAATATTGCCAGCGTTAGTTCTTATTAATATAATTTTAAAGATATATATATATATATATATATATATATATATATATATATATATATATATATATATATATATATATATATATATATATATATATATATATATATATGTATGTGTGTGTGTGTGTGTGTGTGTGTAATGAAAGTGTGAAAACAATAATAATAGTACGGACATAACAAAATGTAACTACATTTTTGACATGAATAAAATGCTATTGATATAAAATACTATTGAACAAAAAGGAAAAAAAAGAAATCAGCCATTTCCATAGAATGTGTATATCTGAGGAAGACCGTAGAATAGATTGGCCGAACTGTAACTGGAACATTATGCACGACATAAATAACCGATTTCAACACATATTGGCCTGATAACGCCCATTTAATATTTAGATAATATGTCGTGTACTGACACATGAACTTTACACATTCATTTTTTTTTCTGTTTATCACACTGCAATGTAACTGAAATTTCTTTAGTCAAAGTTTATATACTTGAATTTTTCTGCTATTGTGTGTTATGGAAGAGTTAATGGTTCAAATTAACATGCTAAAACATTAAAATCATATAAAAATAATACTATATTTTCAAAATATTTACCAATTACGGCTTTATCGGACACATGGCGAGAAAGAAGTTTGTAAGATGATGTTGCGCCATATATCCAAGTAAAAAAATTTAACTTAAGAAACAGATTCTTGACTACCGTTTGCCGGATCAATGGTCATGGATGCAGCCAATAGTTGGCTACGTGGTATAAACCCTGTTGACTTAAAATGAACCACAGCTTCATTGAACAATGTGATCAACATATTGGTATGTATTGTATCTAAAAATAAAATTAGGGCATAAGCCCCCAAAAAGGGGAGGGGCTGAGGCTGGTCGACATTAACTATCTTATACCTAGCTAATCCGATTCACGACCCATTACAATTTCCACGTCCACCATGAAGACTCCATACACCATAATACTGCATCCTCTCTAGGGGGTACCTACAAAACGCGCCCCATGCCATAAAAATCTAATGATTATAAAAATTATACTTAAAAATTTATGGATGAATAGAATGAGAAGAGAGGGAATGATGTGATCAATATATTTGAATTTTGGATTCCTACTTTTAATATAATATATATATATATATATATATATATATATATATATATATATATATATAAGATAGATCTAGCACAGTATTAGGCGAGGTTGTCTTATTTAAATTCTTTTTCTATGTGTCGTGTTTATTCGGTACGTTGACGATAGTGGCACTCCACAAATTCCTGTCATTTTTGCTCTTAATAAATTCTTTATTCTTTTATCTCCCTAAATCTTAATCTGCCATCCACTTACACAAGCAAGCTAGATAAGATATACATTTTTTTTTCCTCTTCCCCTCTTCTATCCTGTGAGTATTTAATTTTCCAAGGCCACTTTTTTCTTTATATTCCATCTCTCTGTGTGTGTCTATTTTGTTTTCTTTTTCTCCAGAACTCCATCGTTGTCCACACGCTCGATTCATGGTTTTCCCAGCATCCTTCAGTAGAACCACATTTCTGTTACTTCATGTCTGTTCTTCGTCTGTGAGAAGGTTGTCCTGGATTCACTGCCATATAGGTACACCGTTCAGTATTCTTTTCTTTGTTTTTAAAGATTTTTTTCTGTTTCTTTTGTACTTTACAAGTTGTTATATTAAGGTTTTATCTGTATTCATTGTTCGATGTAGTAATTATCAGCACTTTACTTGTGTTTTTCAATTTCCTTTTAGTCAACTATTTTACTCAAGTCGTTGTTTTTTTACAGGACTGTGTGTCCGGTAAGCGGTAGTCGAGTCAACGTACAAAGTTTTCATGCGCATTCGTTTAGCACAAATCTACTCAAGTGAGAAATACTGACGATCGATTTTCCTGCTAGATAGAAGGGTTCAGCAAGACGAAATTGCGAAACATTTCGGTGATGTAGGTATAAATCTTGTCCATTTTTTTTTCTTCTTTCCAGATGCGTGGAATTTCATGATTTGCTTGTGGCAAAGATTCCTATAAGGTATGTACCGCTAAGCAAAGGTCACTCCAAAAATAGTCTTTCACTCGTTGTTATCAAAACACGAATCGCAGCAAATCTATCCAATGTACAAGATTTCCTGACAGTTGAACTTCATTTCAATAAAAGAAGAAATAAAAACTTTTATAACCTTCGATTCTGCACGTTTCCCCGCATAAATAATTTTGTGTTTATCTTTGCTGATTTATGAAAAGGTATTATTTTTCCTCGAAAGTATTTCCAAACAATAGGACCACTACTTGCTACGTTTTCATCTTTCTCTAATAAAAAAAAAGTGACAATATTTCTTAAGCAGTAATATGGATTAAAAAATGAATTAAAAAAAATCCCATGAAATATCTTTTGGAATAGTACTTCGGGTAAACTAATCTAGTTTGCATTTTTTTTTTTTTTTTTTAAATTTGAAAGAAACGTAGACCAATATTCTCTGAACAAATCTGGATGTGGAGCCATCGTCCTCCTATTCCTTTGTGGCCGTGGAGTTGATTTTTTTCCCAAAATCACCGACAGCAGACACGCAAATGACACAGACGTTTGCTGCTGAATATTTATTGAATGTTTTGAATCAAGACATGCCAGATAGATCTTAATCACATTTTGGTAGATTCTGATGATATTAACATATTAATTACAGATGAAATGCGACAAGGAAACCATGATCCGGCATTAAATGCTGACATCTCTTGTGAATAGCCTAGATTCAGTTAAGTTGTTGAAATATTATCTGACCTTCTTCCTCTGTCAGTCAATAACTCTCCATGGACACTGCCCAGGTCAGTTAGGATGCCAATTAACAAAATTATTAACACAATTATGCTAATTACATCGATAATACAACAACAATACTAGAACCAGATAGCCATAATTATGGTGGCTTGCTCTCGTCAGATCAATTATGTGCAAGTCAAATGTTATAATTCTGTGGTCAAGGGACACTGCTACATTTAATTATCATGTTAATTAATACATAATCTTCTAAATGCAATATGAAGATTAGCTCACTGTTTTACAGTACCTGTGTACTGTCTGGAATAGTTCAGAATGTTCCACTTAATTTTGCGAGTTTTATTTTTGAGAGCACAACCTATCGCAAGCACACATTTGTGCGGATTTCAGACTTGCCTTCTGACATTTGTACTTCTTGATGCAGCTCTTCTGAAAATTTCAGGAGGTAAGGATCCGGAAGACCTTGCATGCTCCGCGAAGGGTTGCCCAAACAGATACGTACATGCCGCTTGTCTTGATCCAATCCCAGACGGTTGGTGATGGCAATGGCGTAGCAGGAACCAGGGCCTTAATCCAGACTTTCTAGTCATTGTATATTTCTCCTCAGACATGCCACTTCATGGCTATACTTCTTGGTTGGATCAGTTTGACATTGCTCTTCGTTACAAACGGTTTGCGGCGTGCCTTGCCGATATCGTGTGCGATGCTTGTTCTGTCGTAAAACAGGATGACAAAACAATAGATTCTGAGCATGGCATTTCCATCAATATGATCCAGTGCAAATATCGGTGGTACCTGTTTTTATCGGGGTTAAGAGACCGCGTCATCTCATGAGCTGCCAAGAAACGTGAAGAAGTGAAGGCCTTAATCTTTGTACCACCCACTAACCGTCTTCTCCCGCATTTTTGCGCTTGTCTCATAGAGTACCCTTCAACACTAGGTCCAGATGCATGGCTTGATAGATTTTTGTACATAGTCGTTGAAACTTTTTGCTGGATGATGATCAGACTTGGGGAAACTGAGGTCTTCTAGGTAAGCAAGAACACTCAATAGACGGCTGGATGCCACCGCCATCTGATAGTGTAGGAGGTTAGGCTTGGTTTTCAAGTTGAAATAATTCCTCTATATTCCCATCCTTGTTCTGGCACCTTATATACAAACGAAAGAACAGGTTTAAGTCATTCTTGAGGGTTTTCCTCTGTTGCTTGACCTTTCCTGGAAGTTAGGAAGCAGGTTGACCGAATATTTTCATCTTGCTTCTTTGGATGGAAGTTCATGTGGCTTTTGTTCTCTCCACCAGGCATTCTCTGACGAAGTTATCAAACTATAGCTGATCTACATCGTATGCATGACGTAGAGTGTCTACAGCTCGAGGTAGCGCTATCGGCTTGGTGTCGAGTACCAGCAGAATCATCTGATCAAATGGATTTCTGAATCTTCCGTCGCGTTGACCATCGACTCTACGTCTTTCAAGGAAAGCAGCTGGAACAAATGCTGATTGGTCATGCTGCCTTTGTTTTGTGGTCTGCTCACCGAATCAGTTTCATCGTGGAACTGTTCGATGAGAATGACAAACACTGATCCTGCCACTATCCATCGTTGTAGAGTGCTGAGATTCTCAGTCAGGTCCACTTAACCTGCGTCTCTTTGATGGCAGCATTGTACTACCAGTGGGTCTGATCGATGTAGATCGCGGAGAATGGCCTGTTCGTCATCTGGATGGTGAAGTTCCAAGCTCAGAACTCCTAAACTATTTCAGGGTGTGTCGACGGCAGTTCCACTGTCTCGCAGATGCACATGAATCAGCTGTCGTAGTTGGTGTTGTCCAGCGTATGGAACCATATCTCTAGCAAGTTGGAAGACCGGAGACGTTTCACATCCATGTGAGTTTCTTTAATAAACAACGGAGGCAGCTCACGTGAAACAGGACCATTACCTCCAGTTGAAGGTCAATTGTCCAGTAGTCGAACTGGGGGTAGGTCATCGCTTTTGCTAGCATTAGTCGTCAAACTCCAACTACCCACTGCGTACGTCACCCAGCTGGTCAATATAGTGGTTGTAGGCGTGCTGCTCCAGGGTGAAGATGGCTGCTGATGTCACTTGATGAGGCCTCCTGATTCGACTGACATGGGATGTCCACAGGAAGGATTCAACTGTCTTGGTGATCTCTGCCTGAACCAGTTATTGTGTCTTCAATGCAACCATCTCGATATAAAGACCGCCTAAAAGGTCGACAAGCATTTTTTCCCCAGACTCCTGTGGCCAATTCCACTGGATTTCTTTTGCCAAAGCAAAGAGCTGCTGATCAAATGTAACCACTGAATTATGGCAAGGGTTGTGATGTTCGACTGCAATCATGACCGCATCCATGGACGGCTTGATTATAGCCACGATATGGGCGCTTCCTAAGAAGAATGTGAACAGTGTGGGGGGAGAGATGACCGGACTGACTACCACTGGAGAAATTTCTTGTAGCGCGATTTGTGGGTCATGTAACCAGAGACACTCTCTTTCACTGTGTTGCTTGAAGCCGCTGTAGTTGCTCAGGGATATCACGATGTTAAGCCCGGACCGAGGTGTTACTGATGCTGCGTTATGGGACATCTGTATAGTCGTGAAGCGAACGGTCAACTTTTTTGAGGCCATTTTCGTTCAGCCGTCAAAAGTTTAAGATGACACTGTTGTCAATGCCGGTCCCAGGAAAGCCAGGCCGTTGCATGAGGGAAATAGCAGTCCAATGGAATGAGAGTTTTGCTGTTTTGGAACGTAAGTTTCAGTAGATATTGTCTACTGCGGTAATCCTGAAGAATCTGCCTCTCATCTTGGGAAAGCAGACTACGTGCTCAGGGTGGTAGAAGAGCGCAGGCACTGTTCTGTGTGTAAAGGTCATTGGATATAAAAATCCTCATCTGTTTCAGACGGCTAGCTCCCTTTTGTACGTACATGTTTGCATATAGCATTAGATCAATGTAACTCAGAACTGGCATCTCTTGCGTGGTGAGGTCCCTGACTGGGCAAGGCGTACTACATGTGGTGGCCCGTTGGTGCATAAGGTTGTTGGAGTTGTGCTTTCACTCTAGAACTTGATACTGGGACAAAGGAAAGCATCGTTACTGGCATGGGGTCCTGTTGGCATCCTGCACGAACCCCATTGAACAGTTTAGCATCTCCTGTGCTGTAGTATCTCTTAATTCCGTCACAACGCGCCAGTTGGAACTACATCAATGTCTCTGTCCAGTTCAAACGCCTTTGCCATGCGATCGCCGAGGTTTCATTGAATGCAAAGAAGACATCGCGTTACTGGTGTTGTGCACGCATGTTAGGGGAGTGAGTAAGCAGTCTTTGCTTAACACAGATCGTGTGAACTTTGCCGTCATGCTAAACTCAAAGCTGTTCCATGCTTAACTTCTATGACACCGACAATTCAGCAAGTTTGAAGACCAGACACGTTTCGTCATCCATGTGATTTTCCTTAATAAACAACACAAGCTATGTATCTTTACATGCCCTTTCCTTAATCGTCCTGGATTGTACAATTTTGGGAGACAATTTCGGTGTTACTTGTCCTCATCTGCAACCATGTCCCCAGGTTTCAGTTTCAGTTGGTCCATGTCGTCCAGAATCAGTGCACACAACTTGAAACGCGAGTCCAATTGGCATGACGCTGCTTCATGAAAACCAGCATTACCACAGGTTTCTCCGCGAAAGAAGCATTTCCCGTCTTGGTATTTCGTCTCAGTACTTGAGGGTCGTAATAGATATCGAGTTCATTTTTGGGTAGCAACGTTTTCTTCTTCGTCGGTGCCTATTTTTAGACTTAGCTCTGTCTAAGTTGGTCTTATACCTCAACCTGTAGGTCTTGTTATATCGTGAATTGGTGGCGTCCAATCCTGCTTCACTACATTAATCTAATCATCTCAACAGAAAAGAATTACGGAGAAATCCAAGTTCATTGAAGCTTTTCAGATGTCCAGCGAGAATGTCGTAGCTGCTCCCCTAATCTTGGTGTGTATTCTGGGATGGACATGTCGGCGACTCTAGTATCGTTTCTTGGAATATAAAGCAGTTTGTCTTTGTTGCCATCTAGGCGGAAGTAGCCTGAGCTGCATCTGCGTCATAAAGCTCAACAAGATTGTAGTTCTACGAGATTGATCTGGAAAAAGAAAATGAAAAAGTTGTATGAAAAGAACACTCAGAATCTAAGAAAATTAGGACATGTTCAACTGAGTGATGTTTTTCATGCCGGTTATGCTAATCTAGGATTAAGTTAATAAATTGAAAATAAGATAAGACTCTAAAAACACTTTTCTTTGTTGTTAAATGCTATTCTACATTAGCACCAGCATGCAGCATAGTCTTTGCACAACGTTGTAAATTCAAAACAATTATTTTTTCTGCACATTTATCAATTTCATTTCATTCACCTAGAGATAATTCTTCCTTAGCAGCCACATGAAGTACATTTTGGAATATGGCGGTCAGGGGCACCTTTAGGCAGTTGGGCGATGGCTCCAAATACAGATTTGTTCATAAAATATTTTTCTACATCTGTGACAAAATTAGTGCATTTTCCAAAAAAATGAACAATAGTTTTGAATATCCTAGTTAAACCGCCTCAGTAGAAAGAATTAAAATTCCTAAAATTACTTCAGTCAGCTTACCACAGCCATTACGGGATCACCGTGTCTTTTCGTTCAATATTTTTATGGTAGTTGTTCTAATAAGCTCTCCTGCTTTGTAACTCGACTGCTACCAGATTGACAAGTAGCTCTCATTGTTTTACCGTTGAAATAGCTAAATGTAATTGTAAGTTCTATTCTAAGAGTTTATTTTTTAGAACTTCTCACTTCTGAAACTCATTTCTAATTTCTGACTTCTGTGTCACGTAAAATCCGCAAAAGTTCAAATACAACGTCAATCGACAATCTCCTATCATCCTGAAACACTTTTGTTTAATGTTCTTTCTCTTCACTAAAATCCTCTCATTTTCTATCACTAACAGACACGTTTTTTACCTTAGTGGCATTATGATCTTGCTTGGGGCGAAAGGATTTTCATTTACTGTTGCAGTTCTCGATAGGACATTAAATTTGCGAAATCTGTTCTATTTAGAAAAAAGATAAATATCTTTGGTTGGTTGGTTGGATGTTTTGTTTTATGGCATATCAACCTCAGTGGGTCATTTAATGCCAACAGAATTTTGTAATAGATTCATAGCGATAGTTTGGTTAAAAGGTGTGTAAGTATACATATATATATTTTAACCATTTTTAAATCTCTCATTTTTGAGTATATTTTTCCTTCGAAAATTATTGCTGGTAATATGTTTTTTTAATTACAAAGTATTTCTGGTATTAAAACCTATTTTTCACAAGTTTGTTAAATATTTGCCCATAGCTGGGTCCCTAACAGGCACTACCAACCCGGGTCAGGGTGGACATGGAAACACCATCAATTAAGAGGTGGTTTCACGCTCCTCAAAATCTCCTGATCAGAGGCCTTTCTGCTGGACGTGATTTAGCGTCTTACCCAGGACGCGGATGTAGTTTATCTTCTTACCCAGGACGCGGATGTAGATTATCGTCTTACCCAGGACGCGGATACAGTTTATCGTTATAAACGGGATAAATATCTGCTCTTAAAATAAAAAAATGGCAATCCTGACAACAATTTTGGTAGAAAACACAACTGTCTCAGCCATCAAGAAGACTCTGCGAAAATCAGTTTTAAATTCATTTCCCATATACACTTGTGAGCAGTAGAAATTAGCCACCTACAAAAATTCCTTAATTTTACTAAGAAGTTTTAAACTGATATCTCCCGGAAAAGGATATATTTGTTAGAAGTAGCAAAGTGGTTTTGGACTACTGTAACCGAGTAGGACATTCTAGCAGGTAACCGTAATGGACTGGTCCTCGTCGTAGTGGTAGACAAGAGGCGGAGGCAATAGTTGTCTTCCATAGGCGTGCTCCACATCATTTCGTATTTATGGCTGACACCAGCCAATCATATTACTGTGAGGGGGAACCCAGGTGTATGCATATTCATTACATCATAAATATTTGATAATGTACCTTCAAGAATATGTGCTCGTTTAAGACAGTAAGATAAGTTGAAGAATGCCCATCAACTCAAAACGAGATACACATTCGAGCATCACGTGATATGGAAAATAACATATACAAATGTTATTAGCCACTAGAGGATAAATAACTTCTTTTATTAATAAAAAGGGAAATTGCATAAAATAAGTTTAATTATATGTATAGGTACGTTATAAATTATTTCATTAGTCTAGGTCTCATTGGTATGAATTATAGCCTCGAATAGATGTGGCATTGCAGAAGATAACTTAAATATTGTTTGATCAGGCATTTTCTTCACTGTATCTTGTCGAAATACACACATTGTTTCGGGCTCTTTCCCTTTTCTTCTTCACGCCCGAACTGTTTAAAACTCTTCATAAATTTGATTATATCAACATCAAGGCTTTGATTAGGATAATCTTGTTACACTGCAATGGTTCTCTGTTTCTTTATTTCTATTTTTACAACTTATCAACCCTTTGCATCTTATTTAAAGCCGGAAAATATTGTTAGATTTAAAGAACATTTTTTTTCGATATTAATGATTTACTGATACAGGTTCTACTAATTAAGACATATCTGATTGAGAAGAAGTAGAGTCATGTCTTTCCCAAGTGTATTTGTGCGTAAGTGAATATAACAAACGTGACAAGAATTCCCAGTTCCAAGGCGTTGTCCATTAAAAGAACCGCACATCTAAGCATGCAGCTCCTGATATTGCCAAGCGCTCCACCCACTAGATAATGAACAGGTTCGACGTTGCCTCAGTGTCGTGATCGTTTGACCAAGGCCATTGAACTCAAACCCTCGGCCACGTATTCTTGAGATTCGTCCTAGCACAACCATCACCGGACACTTTCGTCTATCCAGTGTTTACTTATGTCAGTACGTCGTATGGTTAACAAACTGTTTCCAAAGTTACTGCAGGTTACGATTGCCTCCCTTGGCTGATAACGTCAAGAGGTCATCTTCCCTGCAAATTGAATAATCAGACAGCCACTCAACGTGTAATATATGTTGGAGTTTTGTCGGCTAACAAACGTCGTGTAAATAAGTCTCTCATACGGTATCAACGTCATTCAAATACTTAATAATGTCCATGACAGCTCCCTCCTTTTTTCGTATTTCCGGTTGCTCAGCTAATTTGAAAGAAAGAGAGAGAGAGAGAGAGAGAGAGAGATAGAGAGAGAGAGAGAGAGAAAGAGAGAGGGAGGAAGGGAGGGAGAGGGGTTTATAATTAAAAAAATACTTTTTGAATTATCAATAGATATTCGTTATTCTTAAAAAAAGAACACTGTACAATGAGACAGTTCCGTAGGAAATTGTTAAAAGTAGGCTTTAAACTTTAAATATTAAATAGAAAAACTCTGGTCCCTTCATACAAGCCGAATACATAGCGATAAAACTTAGAACATAAAACCGAATCTATAAGTCGAATAAAATTGTCTGTTTGTTCAATTTACTGTAAATTTGCAATATTATTTCTTTAAAAAATTGTCATGGCTCTAAAGAACCCTGACAAGAACATGAACAGATCATGTGATCGACGATGAAGTTTTATGGAAAATGGAAGCAAAAATAACCTTTGTAATTAAAATCAGAAAGATTGAGTTAACATTAAAAAACATAATGAAGAAAGAGGGTTTCATGATATAAAGACTCACGGGGGGGGTAATAAAGTCATGAGGGGTAGACAGCGATTAGACTAACTAAAGAATAGATGACAGGGCAGGGAATGAGAGGGGAAGTAAAATAAAACCAAACATTGCTAAGATCAACAAATTAAAGGAACTTGATCATCAACATTCTGAAAGAACACAGGCATCCATGATTCACCTTAGATTTTTTTTTATTATCTGTGAATTGCTATAAATGGGAATTGATGGATTATCTGCGAATTTAGAGGACTCCAATTATTTGTGCTTGTTTTTCCATTATTTTGTAATATATTTTTCCTTTTGATTGCTCCCAAAAGTTAGAAAACGCAATATCCGCTCCTATTTATCCCATATTTGGGAGGAGAAGTATTGGATATCTGTACTTCCTAATTGCATATAGGAATGTTCAGAATTTGGTCTTCTCTTGCTGATATCTGATACACTGATTGGTGTTATTATTTTTAGTCAAATATTTAATCTATATATATGAAGCTGTAGAAATAGGCAAAGGGCTTACCAAAAAACGTTCATATCTAGCACACGTATCATAGGATAGAAAAGAGTGTTTTAATTAAACAGTGTGGCCAGTCATTGTCCCATTACACCAGTACAACAATAGATTCGTGGCAGTAAAAATTATTTGAGCTTTATTTTGAGAGAATTGTAAAAAAACAGGACTGGCTGGCTAAGCACAAGTTTGATATAATGAAACATTTGTAAACGCATATGTCTCCCCATGGCTTCCAGGCAAGTTCGCTTGATTCTTCTACATGCAAATACATTTTTGAAAGGAATAAATTCATTTTTGAACACCCTAGTTATGGATTAAATAGCAGGTCATGCATTTGAAAAATGTATTGTTGCATGAAATGGGAAGATTATATTGAATCAATTTCTAGATCTGCTGCCAGAAAAAGATAGTTCATAGTGTCGTGCAAGAGAATTTTCACGACATAATCTCTTACATATTTATAAGTGCACCATTCACCCATGCTTTCAATATTGCTGCCACATATGGTCTTGTTTTTTCGGCTTTGTATTTAGGGTTTCTAGATAAGACCCAAAGAAGAATCTACAAAGTTATCGTTCCTTACCAGACATCTCAGCTTCGGTCACTTTCTTACCGTCGTATCGGAGATTACCTGTATATTTTCTACAAATATTTTCATGGTAATTGTTCTGATGGATTCTCCAATTTGTCAATTAGACTATATGAATTTAAGGACAGTACTAGATTGAAAAAAAGATCTCAAAATTTACAGCTGAAATGAAAAGATGAAACTGTAATGTCTATGTTAATAATTTCTACTCTCTCACTTCTCGCATATGGAAATATTTTCCTCCCTCTCTGCTTTCCACATTACTTTTATTTTCAAAAATACAAATGCAAATTCAAGCGTTATTTTCTGTCTTAATTCCTGTTCTTTTATTGATTTTTCTTCTTAATAATGTTTAATATATATATATATATATATATATATCGGCATTAAATAAAATATAAAGGGTTGATAAGTGGTAAAAATAACTTAGTCGATCAATCTAATATAAATTATATTTTTAAACATATATCTAAATTGAGAATTGAATATACGTGTTGTGTTTTGAAATTTTATATTCAGCCTCCAAAAACCTAAGTCTTCCTGTCAATGGACTAGAAATTGTCATTTCATATTTTATATTGGAAAAAATTGGAAAATCCGTATATTTATTTTGGAATTTGTTTCTGTTCAATTTTATCTAATACAAGGTCAAAGGACTATTTACGTTAACGGTTTACCGAGTTAGATTGTTGTAATGAAGGATTGAAAAAATATGGAATCTATATTGTGAGGACGTGTAGGAAATTTATCGTTTGATCCTGTACTTAAAGCAATCGTGATGTCATGCAAGCATCCTCTCGGGGGTCTGTTTCATGATTCTTGGAAAGAAGCTGTCTGTAGCGATCTTACTGCTTATCAATGGAACACGAAAATATGTGCATGGTTTGCATTCGTGAACATGACATAGCAGCTCCTAGCTCTGATCGACAGCCATGTGAAACTAAGGATTTAGCTCTTTTCAAAATGTGCCATAGAAGTTAGCTATAAAGAAGTAAGAGGCTACGAAGGTTTCGTCTGTGAGATAAAGGATGTAGGATGGAAAATCACATGCAAGGCCGCCTAAACGCGTTTGAATTATATGGAGACTTGACTGTATGGATTGTGCAAACATCAGTCTGGATTTACTGAATCATATCAACAGAACGTGTGGAATTTAAAATTGGGGAAATGAAGTCCTTGCTGTTTCTGCACTAAAAATAAAACTAATCCCTGAGAGGATGAAGTAAATCTTGCATGACAATAGTCAATCGTTTGAAGAAGTTCAACTATGAAGAAGTTGTGTGCTCACTCCCATCATATAGGTTATGCAGCATGGTCTGAGAGAGCTTTGACAGAATGAACTCCTTAAGGGTATTCATAATTCACTTGTCGAACATTGGACAAAGTAATTTCTCAGATATTAGAACTATCCAGGGAAAGCGTTTAGATTACAATTCCTAAGCGGCTGATTATGTAGAAATCCGTGTGCCAATTACGTGCCAGAAGATTTTAAATTTCTGACATGACAAATGTATTTTCCGTTCAACAATCTGGTAAATTAATTCATTGAACTTGGAAACACTGATATAATTCCGGAGACGAAACAGCAAAAAAATGCGGTAGCGTCACCTGGATTATATATATATATATATATATATATATATATATATATATATATATATATATATATATATATATATAACTAGGAGGATTAAGTAATTCATCGAGTCTGAATAAACCTCAACAGAATGCGGAAAGCACTGTGCGGCCGTTTTATCCTATATTTGTGACTCATCAACACTGCTCATCCGTTACCGAGCTTTGAAACTCGAAGGGTTACGATAGGTGAAAAACACCATACCAACGGGCCTCTGTGACGCAAAGGTAACGAAGTTAACTCGTTATAGCGCCGCTCGATCACCGAGTTTTGCTTACCCATAGCTACCACGAGCTGCGACTATTATGCGCAAGCCGCTCAGTCCAGAGTATTAAAAGCCTGTTCAAGCAAGGAAATCTTGTTTTTCTGATTGCTTGAAGTCCTCTTCGATTGTTCCTGTCTTCAAGAACTCTGGCAACCCATCTGACCGAAGTGGTTAACCACCTTACATCCCATGATCTGCTCTCAGACAAGCAATATGGCTTCCGCTTTGCCTGGACTACAGCTGATGTGCTTACGGCCATCACTGAAACTATCTACCAAGCTCTTCAAAATAACGGGGAAGCTCGTGCCGTAGCCCTAGGCTTTGGCATGTCGGCCTTCTTAACAAACTCTAGGGTTATGGTATTACGAGTCGATTTTTTGACCTAATACAATCATTCTTGTCAAACCGAGAACTGAAGGACGTTCTCAATGGATTCTCCTCTAGTTCCTATCCCACGAACGTAAGTGTTCCTCAAGGCTCCATCCTAGGCCCCACTCTATTCCTTATCTACATAAATGACCTTTCTGATGCCATAAATTCCCAAGTTGGCATCTACGCGCATGACACCACAATTTACTCCTGCCTCAAAAACAAATCTAATGTCGCTGATAAAACTAACCTGGCCGTGCGTCTCGAAAAGGACCTCCAATCAGTTGTGAACTGGGGAAGGAATTGGCTGGTCAACTTTAATGCCTCAAAAACAAAACTGCTCGCTATTAATCACCACAGAGATCCTTCCCTGCTCTCCATTAGAATGTCTGATGCTCAACTTCTCGTAAGCACCTATCTGCGGCTGCTCGGTCTCACGTTAACTGCTGACCTGAGATGGAACAAATACATTGAGTCAATTGCTTCGTCCACCGCAAGGAAATTTGGCTCCCTGTGCCGCACCATAAAATTTTTCACCCCGGAATCGATCCTTCAGATCTACAAGTCAACAATTCGCCCTTGGATTGTGTATTGCTGCCATACATGGTCTGGAACCCCTTCTGTTTGCCTCTGGGTTCTTTATAAACTCCAGAGGTGGATATGCAAAATAATTGGCCCTGTTCTGGCATCTCGTCTACAGTCACTCTCTCACAGACGCGCCGTCGCCTCTCTCTGTATTTTTTACAAATACTTTCATGGTAATTGCTCCGAGGAGCTGCATTCGCTGATTCCTAGACTTCATGAATTCAAGTGCCCTACAAGGCTGGCATCCCGCTCTCACTCTTTCAGTGTCGAAACTATTAAATGTAGCCGTCTCTTCTACTCCAATAGCTTCATATCTCGTACCTCTCGCCTGTGGAACTCCCTTCTCTATTCCAGTTTTCCTGAAGGCTATGATCCACAACTATTCAAATGTAATGTAAATTGACATTTCCAGTTGCCTTGATCTATCCACTATCCTTCTCTTTATCCTTTCCTCTATCATTCCTATCTGATCTTGCTCCAAATCTTCTGTAACCCCTTGCGTACTAGTGGCTTCCGGGCTTGCTTGGGGTGAAACGCTTAAAAAATGAATAAGTATATTCGTGAGACTTTTACGCACATGCACCCAGAAACAAAGCTGGTGCAATTTCGAGTATTGCCACAAGTAATGCATTATATTCTACACCCACAGACGATGTGAGTAATTGCGATGGAATGCAACTATGGTTAAGAGGAGAAATTCAAGAAAATGCTATTAGCTGAGAATATTTAAAGCTTTTAGAATTCAAAATGAATCAATAATATCATCTTTAACGTTATTTACATACGGGCATTGACCTCGTCTTTGGGACTACTATCATGACGTTTTGGTGTTTAAGCAGGTTCTTCTCAATCTAGGGAAATTTCGGGAAACTTCGAACTGGACCCATTATTGGATTTTCGGGTTTAGATTGTTCCCTTTACACTGATTATATCTTTTGCTTCTTTCGGTTAGTTCTTATTTAGTAATGCTTAGTTATTGACTGCCCTCTTTTCCCTGTTACTACTTATTATCGCTTCGTTTAAATAAAGCGTGCAGTTGTAAATTCTCTAGTTGGTTGCCCGGTATCGACAAAAAACATGATGAGACCAGCAGGGCAGAACAGTTGAAAATATGTGATAATGTTAACAGCGATAATTCCTCATCACATGAATTCATACAGATTGTGACTGTTAGATTTTGAATTTATAAGTGTACAGATAGTTAATAAATTAAAATTAATAGAGTGCACGAAATTATTCGAATTAAAATCCAATTGAAATTGAAATAAAATATTAGAAACAGGCACATCTAATTAAAATCAAAGAAAACAATGCTGAATTGTGTAATATCAAATATCCTATATGGAAGTGAAATATTGACAACTTCCTCGCATATGATGACGATACTTGAGACAAAGATAGGGTATTCTCTAGGATGATTCTGAGAATAATATGGGTGGAGTATGTGCGTAACGAGGAAGTTTTAAGGAAAATAAAAATGTATAATAGAAAACGTCGATTCTGCTTACGATAAGTAAGAAACAGTTTAAATTAAGTAGTGAGAAAAAAAGGGCTTGTAATAAATGCAAGAGGGACAGAGGTTATCTATGAGTAATGTAACAAGCTTTTATAAATATATCGTAGCAGAGTGAATGGGGGGAGAAAAATGAGAAGTATTGCTTAGAACTACAAAGAATAGGATGATGTGAAGAGCCGTGATTGCAAAAAGTAGAAGTCTGTACAAGAACAAAAATTCTTTCTCTCTTTTGCAGCTCTTAGTAAGTTTTGACTTTCTCCTATCGATCTTAATGCTTATTTACGCTTTTTATATTCAGACTATTTTCAATATCTTTGATGCTGTTAGCACAAAGTTTCGGCCATTGTACCCACCGGCCATCCTCATGTGTACATCGATCGGTGTAACTAAGAATGCTAAACTGAAATCTTAATTTAATCTACGTAGGACAACTACTCTCTTCCCACTGCTCATTTCGAGGGATATCATCTAATTTTTAATTTCATTTCGTACTGTTCTGCTATTGCTCGCCCGTTTCCACTGAGGGCATATACACACATCTCGGCCCAGTGTATATAATGATAAATCCTCATCCTAATACATGTTCTGATCAACTTATAAACACAAGCTCGTTAGGTAAGTTGTTCGTTGCTTACATCTGTCAATCATGTTATCAATATACCCTGTCAATGTTAAATTTCTCAAACCCTCTTTCCTCATTAGACCCCATAAAAATCCCAACTGTTTCTTTCAGATGAAAAGTGTCATTTTTGAGTAGATCATATTCTCATCATCCTTCTGTATAACCACATTTATGTTGCCTCTTCTTCATCTGTAATGAGATTACCGTTATTTACTGGTGTATATATGAATATATATATTATATACAATTTCAGCACTCTTCTTTGTTTCTGACGAAATTGTTTCTTAGTACTTTGCTACTCTTTTGGAAGGCATCTTTCTCTGTTCAAATGTCCCTTTGGATTTCAGTATTGCATTTTTCTCCTCGCATTTCATAAATATTTAAATTTTCGTACTTGTTTGATTTTGGAATATTAGTCTGTTTCTTTGCGTTGGAACTTATAATCAATGTTATGCGAGTCGATTATCCAGTTTTAAATCGGAGAGAATTTTAAGTCTCTAACTATTGCTTACTTGACCCAAGTTCGCTACGGTTGAGAAAAAAGAAGCCATTGTAACTTTTGATTGGTTATAGATGCAAGGCAAAAACAGGAAAATGTTAAATTGACGTATGAAATGTAACAAACTTATTTACATAATGCTCTTTAGATTTTCAAACAGTTACAATAAAGGGAAATATCTAAAGTTTCTTAATATTTCTTTGTTTTGCGTGTATATGGGAAAACATATTTTTATTGGCAGCGATGGCCAAACTGGCAAGAATATGGAGAAGCAAAATCAGCTTTCAAACAATGTAGAGACTATACAAATCGCTGGTAGTCTCCGTTATCCTATATCCGATGAGAAACGTGGATACTGTTGGCAGATACAGAAAGAAGGATCCAAGCGTTTGAGAACAAATGTATGAGAAAACTCCTTGACATTTTCTATTGCGAACAAAACAACGTATGAGTTTGTGCGGAAAAGGGTTGAAAGTTTTGTGGGACGCCAGAAACCTCTTCTCGCCACTGAACAAACGGAGAAAAATGACGTAGTTTGGATACATTACAAGGAACGACAGCCTGTGCAAGAACACCATGCAACGCACGGTTGAAGGTGGACGTAGGAGAGGACGCCAACGCAAAATCTGGTTGGACAATGTCAAGCAATGGACAAGTGTGACTGTACCAGAATTGCTGATGGCTGCCGTTAATAGACCGTTGTGTAAAATAGTGTGGCTTCTGCATTCAGATCTGGCCTACGATTACAATAGTCAAGGGGTTGATGATGATGATGATGATGATGATGATGATGATGATGATGATGATGATTTTTATAAAATGGACATTGAAATTAGACGCATACCAAAGTAGGAGTTTATTTGAAAGTATTAAAACGAAGAAAGTGGGCTCTAAAAGTCAAATTTAAATATTTTTACTGTATGAGGTATTATTTACTGAGGTGTTCTTTGTTGACATGTGCCATTACCTTGGTGGTAAGGACAAAGCGGCGTGTCAGCTTGACGATCTGGCTATTTAGTGACTATTTAGTGGCCCGTCTTATAAGATCGGCTGCAATGAAGGTGGCACAGATATACGTATTTATTTAATTTCATTTTAAATCTTCTGACTGTAAAAGTAAAACAAGTACCTATTTCTTTGAATTAATATTGAGTGTATTTCCAATATTTTGATTTGAGTCAGCAATGATTTTCTTTAACGATCTTTTGTTGGTTCTGAATTTCCGTTATGTTAAAACATTCAGATTCCCCGTCAATATCTGTTTCGATATTGGTGTCCATCGAAAATCTGTTTAAAATAATGTAAGATGGCTTTACACCAAAGTATTAGCATCTTTTAAATATCAACACATGATATCGTTGTTTTATCCATATTGAGTTTTCGCAATTAGCGAAGTTAAACTATTGATTATGACGTTTTGTTTTTTCTTTTGGCTTATCAGTCGTTTGTAGATTATTTATTACAACCAGAAAATATTTTTAAACTGAATGAATCATTTTGAGATAATTATCTTTCCTGATGGTATTTTCACATAAGTAAATATAACGATCCCAAATGGAATTGTAACTTGGCTCTCCGACTAACAATTCCGAGCCATTATCCATTTTACCACCAGCACATCCAAGTTTTCATCCATCTTGGTACTGACCACGCGAAAATCTACATGAATGGTCCAGCGCTTGATTTAGTCAATCGAAAAATGTATTATGTTTGAATAAATAATCACTCCACTTAACTCAATTATTAATTAGTTCCAATTAAATAAATAAATATCGTTTTTTTTTTTTTGTGTACAATTATCTCATTTTTTATCGATGCGGACACATTGTCGCCTTTTACCAAATTATCTTTTTGCTTTGTGCTGAGCTAACAAGTAAACGATACAGAATTACGTGTTGTTTAAATGCCTTGCTAGTTTATTTACAATTTGTAAGCTCTAAATATTGTGCGATCTAGTGTGGCTTGCAACGTTTCATGTCTGAAAATATGATGGTGATCAGGTTTAATCTAATTCAGCATCAATTGACTGACCTGTTGGCCCAAGTTAAAACCGTACAGACAATAATAATGTTTAATCTTCGTTTTAAGTGCCTTCTGGCGGCGAGGAAATTCCTAATTACTTTTAATGCCATCTCTCATCAAAACAGGGACATTATTCCTAACGAACCAAATGACTTCTTCATAAAAAGCCATTATTCTTTCACTGGTAATTATTAATCATCTATCTAAATAATTTTATTTGCGAAATATCTGAGGGATTATAACTTGTCTTGCTAGAAATAATATTAATAAAAAATAGCTGCCATTTCTTTAAATGAGTGAAAAACAAATTCTAAAATATTTTTTCTTTTTCTCGATATCAACCTAGGAGTTTAGCAATATTTGCTCATGTTTTTGGACACATACTCTTATCTTTTATTTTGTTTTTATTACGGATGTATTAAATAAAGATGTTACTTTGAAAAGTCCAATGAATGAAACTATTTTAATAACATATTAATTTATCATCAAGGCGTGAGAAAAAAAAAAAAGAAGGACATATATATATATATATATAAATATATATATATATATATATATATATATATATATATATATATATATATATATATATATAGTCTCCGAGTACAGAGAATCCCTAACAGAATGCAGAAAAAACTGGATGGCAGTTTCGTCCTATTTGTGACTCAGCAGTGCGCATCCACTACTAAAAATCGAATCCGGACCGTTTCGATTGCCGTCCAGTGTTTTCTGCGGCATTCTTTTGAGGTTTCCAATTCCTTAAAATTCTTTCACATACCCATCTACTAGGACGGCTATCCAATCCCTATTGCAGAGGCTCGCATTTGTGTCTGTTCAACACCCAGAGAGCCCACCTGTGGTTTATACTGCAAGTATGCTGAGCAGACATTAGTTACAGTTTCTGGGAGATAGCCTGTTATCTAGCATGACAGCAAATTGAAAAAAGCAAGCACACTCAAATCCTCGGGCACGATGACTCGTGGCTTTGTGCTAGCACAGATATCGACGGCCTTCAAGAGTTCCGTCTACTCAATTTCATTCACAAGGCTTTGGTCAACCCGCGGTATGGTTTTCACACACACACACACACACACACACACACGCACACGCACACACACACACACACACACACACACACACATATATATATATATATATATATATATATATATATATATATGTGTGTGTGTGTGTGTGTGTGTGTGTAAAGAGGTGATGGATTCTTTTATTATTAATCTGATAGATTTTAGTACTTGAACCTTATCGTAAGTAGATTTCTGATAATTCAGTAGAGGCTCGGATTATTTATTAAACAGTATATCTAATTTCGTCTAGCGGCCTGAATATTCGAGAACCTGATTAAAGGAAATAGGAACTCTCCGGCAGGATAGAAATCTGCGTTTCCATTTATAAGGCACTATTCAACACACCATCATTGTCGACGAACTCCAAGGCCGAGACAGTCTAAAACACTTCAGATCTTACCTCTGTTATATAAATCCGGTATTGAGTTATGTTGAAGAGAATACCATGGAATGTACATATAAGTAAAGAGGAAGTTTTAAGAAAAAATATAACCATAAATGACGTTTGCTCTTAGAATCAACATGAGAGCGTTGCAAAAGCATGTCTTTAAGAATATGGAATTCCCCCGATATATTAAAGTAAGGTGCTGCAGGGGACGGCGTGGAAGATTGTCTGCCTAACTGAACATCAACTGAAATGGACCAAAAAGGTGCAGAACTGCTTAAACATATAAATGTTAGGATATTGTGGAGAGCCATAATCGCCTTCGTTATGAATGAACATCATTCATTATCAACATCTTTATCATCATTATCATTTATTCAGCTCATTTTGCACAGCTGTTGTCACAACTTCCCTCCATCTTTTAATTGTGGTTCATGGTGACATTCAAAGCAGAATAATGCAATGACTTTCCGGTTCACTGTACACTAGAGTTTTTAAGGTTACCTTGACAATCATTTCAGAAGTTAAAGAATCAAGAATACAGGGAAGCAGGTGGTTTTAATTCATCTTCTTCTAGACTGGTTGCCAAACAAGGCTATAGGGCCCAATATGTCCTGTTATTTTACCCATAGTCGAGGGAAGAATTTATATTCATACCTTCTCCATCGGTATTAACACGTAAGTGAATGCAATGTACCCGACTGGAATTCAAACTCGTGTCTCCGATTCCTCAATCCGATTCGCTAAATATTAGTATATTCTTAAAATTCATCCATTCCATTCTGAGAAAAGTAACTGGCATATAATCTGACATAGAACAGACTAAGAAACGAGGACAGTACTGCTTATCATGCTTTCTTTGTCTCCCCTGTTGAGCTTAAATACATAGTCTTTTCGTTTTGTGGTTTCCTCTGGAATTAGGAGATGCTTTGGAGTTGCCAGCTCCATGTCGAATCCGTTGTGAATTCAAAGTTTTCATTCTCTTAGCTTGATTATCCCCACTAGGCTACAGAACACAATCTAGCTTTCTATTTATCATATAGCTGGGTTTAGAAGACATAGATTGATGCCTTTCCCAAGAATATGAGAACGAAAAGAAATCAGTCTGTTTTTGAACTTAGTACGCTGATTCGTGACGATTTATTTTCTTTTCACAAAGAAAATAAAGAAAAGCTCCCATGGAATGGAGCAAGTTGGCTGTGTGTTACAATACCAACTCTGCACGTTTGATAATGGGAATATAGAGGCAATTCTCTTTTTTATATGTTAGTCAATATTGGTGATAAAAGAAGGATACTGTTACAAACATTAAGTCAGGGCATTGCACTTCTTGATTATGTGTGTTTTTGCAATTTATATATTTTTACATAGACATGAATATTTATAACTATTTGGCAACATGCCGATATTTGAATAACATATAATTTTTCAAAACCCGTATCCCTCGGTGTATCGATCACTTAAGACAAATTTAGAATAGGCGATAACGAATTTGACCAAAAGGCAGCTTGTACTAAGCGTAATATTTCCTAGTACTCTAAGGTACTAAAAATATATTGACATAAAAGCTTGAGCCACCTACTTATATTTTTGCGTCAAATTTATTCTTTCAGACGCTTGGAATCCAGATGGTTACAGAAAGTGGGATCAAAAATAAAGCGACTTGAGAGAGAAAAGGATGGAGAAAGACGGGGAATAGATCAAGGCATATGGAGATGTCGATTGACATTGCATTTGAATAGTTGGAGATTATAGCTATCAGGGTAGTAAGTAAGAAGAAAGGAAATTCCACAGACGGGGAGTGCGAGACATGAAGCTATTGGAGTAGAAGAGACGGCTACATTTAACCGTTTTGACAGTGACAGTGTGGGACTGAGATGCCGACCTAGTAGCACGTTTAAATTCATGCAGTTTGGGAACTAGCGTCGGAGCAGTTACCGTAAAAATATTTGTGGAAAAGACAGAGGGGAGCAACAGCACGTCTGTAAGAGAACAACTGCAAACGAGATGCCAGATCAGGGCAAACCACATTGCATTTTCGTCTCTGGATTTTGTCGGGGACCCTAAGACGAACAACGGGGGCTCCAAACCATATATGACAACAATATTCCAAATCTAAACTATTATGTGTATAGCCATTTTCTCAGATTGATGCCTTCAAATGAATTGATCCCTTAAAACTTCAAGAAAACGATCTTTCGTTACGACGCATATACTGACCCTATAAAAATCTGAATCGGGAAGCTTTAACAAATGATATATTGGTAGAATATTATTAAAATGTTATATCTATTGGACTTGAGAAGTGTATTTTTTTCTAAAAAAGAGAACAAAAATATTTAAAAAAAAGATTCTTTGAATTTCCACTGATATTAAGAAAAAATGTTCACCTATTGAATGAATAATTTCTTGTATTGATACGGCCATTTTTTATCGTTATCATTAATATTGACCCTATCATATATTTATTGAAAATCACTATTGAATTTTAGCAAATGATAAAATTGACATAATTTAGGCACTTCAAATAAAGATCTAACTTTCCACAGTACCAAAAACAAAATGTTCGGAAGGAGACTCTCATTAATACTAGAAAGTGCTATAACATTTACTGTTTAAGAAATATCTCCAAATATTAACCGGTAGTAACTTTAACTATTAGGTCAATAAAGGCTGAAATTTTCCACTATGGACACAATCAATATTACTATCGATTTGCCTATTACAAACAACTTAACTATTACCCTTAATCATTACCAAGTAAATAGATAATCTTTGATAAGTAGCAGGTTATTTTGCAGTTTCAAACAAATAAGTATAACAAATGATACCCTTTAAAACAAAGGGGTCGTGTAAGCGATAATATATTTTTCAGTGTTTTGACAAAAACAATAATGATGTTAAATTCTGGTTTCAAGACTTTTCTATCCATCCATCACTTATCCTATTTCCATATCCATGTATACTGATTATGCATATTGATTACAACATAAAGCTGATTCATTTCAGTTATACAATAGGCTGTATTACATCAAAATATCTTATAAAATCCTCCCACGGTACATTTAGAAAAATGAATAAATGTTAAAAACTATCTTCTAAGATATTGTTCATATTTTTTTATATGATGACGACCATTCTAATGTGCTCATCACGATGGCTAAGCTGCTTCAATTCCAATAAATGTTAATCATTTATTTTTCTATAAATTGGCATATAGCGTAGAAGCGGGTGTAAATTTTGTCTGAGTCTTTTGTATTCGTTTTCGCGCAGATTATCATGGAAATGTATGATTCCAGCTATCCCCCTCCAGCTAAAGTTTAAGAACTAAGCAGAGTGGGAACTCTAGTTTTGGTTTGCAAAATGTCTAGGAGAAAGATACAACTGAAATCAAAACTGCTTGGGAGTAAACCAAATCTGTTCTGACCAAGTAATTAGGAGTTAGGGAATAGCAAAACAAGAGTTTGCTGATAAATAGTGTACTGAACAGTAAATACAACAGAAGTGTGTTACACAACTTAGGAGTGTGTGTTCAGTTTATATCACCTGAAGCCTACTTTTCCTACTAACTTTATAGTATGTGGAAGAGTCAACAATAGCCTCACTAGAGGGATGACACCACGACACAAACAACGTAAAAGAAAACCTTACTTGTTAGGGAAACTGAGCAACAACAGGAGGTGTTTCTTGTGGCTGTGACTCTATACTACACAGAGAACAAAACAAGGCTAACAATAACATGCCTTTTGATTCACCCTCATATAATCATCTGCGATGCTGTGCATACAATGTTTCGGTCGTTCTAATTGATGACCGTTTTTAGCTATCAGACTTTGTACAATGTTACGTTTTCTTGGACGACATAGGTAAAGGTTCAACGCGTTGAATGATAAACATTATATCTATCTTTATCGATACCTATAATTTTATATATATATATATATATATATATATATATATATATATATATATATATATATTGTATGCGTATTTAGGCAGCATTTTGTCATTAATGCATGTTTCATTCAACACTATAGACAAGTTTTGTCTATTTTATGCAAATTTATTTCATATCGTCTGATAAGCTTAATAATATTATCATTGAAAGACGAAAGAAAATCACCATAATTATACATGTTTTTTAATCCAATCTAATCTTTCGGCTTACATAAGTCATCATGAGAGATGACAATTACGTTACAATAAGTTAAATAATAGATGGACATAGGAACAATATATATATATATATATATATATGGTCGATGACAATTGTGAATTCTGTCTGTGGGTGCTGTACTGCTAAAATTTCCTTTACTTCCGTTCAGTGGGGAAAAACACCTCACAGGTTAGCATTGACAGATATAAAATATTACCTAATAATGATAGGTGCGATGTGAAAAATCTATCCCCATCGATTCTGTTTCTATACCAACTATTCACTGTTGACAACAGAAATATAGTGGCAAGTCTCTTTTTAAATCTCAGCCAAAGTTGGTGGAAAAAGGACATTGGTACCAGAATTGAGTTGAGATCTTGCTTTTTATTCTAACGTATGTTTGTTTAATTTATATTTTTTTACATTGATATGAATAGTAATAAATATTTGTCAAAATTTCTGTATTTTTCTGGGTTTATACAATTCAACAAACAGCTAAAAATGTCCATCCATTACAAGGAACTGAATTGTCTTGAGAAGAATAAGAAAACGAATATATTGTTTCCGAAATAGAAAGGTTTATAACATTGATAATTCTAAAATTCATCTGTATGTTTCAACGATATTTGTTTTAGACATAGTATATTTTAACATACCAAACTGCTAATCTTTATAAATCTCATATAATTTGTCTTCATTGTTTCCTTCAAGCATTTCCATAAGGATATCTACCATCTGTAGTGAAAGTAAATCACCTTCTATCCTGAGATGCTTAAGAAAGTTCACTTTTGTGTCAAATTCAACAGAATTCTAGAATTCTGATGCTGTTGGCAAATGTTTAACCAGACCAAAAAACAAAAACGTTTCGCCGGGTCTGTTTGGTACCTGAAAATAATAATGGTGCCGAGGAGAATTTTAATCAGCCCCGCCGTGGAAGGCGAAAATGCCACCGAGAAAAAAAGTGGTTACCGAAAATGAAAGAAAATGAGACGACATTAGTGAAGAGAAAGAATAAAATAACAAGAAATCAAGAATACAGAAAATGATGTCTTTGTATTGAAGATCGCAGGTCGTAGGGAAGCAAAAAAAAAAAAAAAAAAAAAAAAAACAGGAATAAAATCATGGCTATAACTTTTTCAAAAGTAAAAAGAAGTAAGAGTATTTTGCCGATCTAGTATTAAGCCTTAATTCAAGCGGTGTATGTACGAGGGATAAAAGATCAATGGAAAAATTACTTGAAAGATAAATGCTCCGCACCAAATAAGCACTGGGCTGGGGAAAAGACTGAAAATAAGTCACACGTTTACATATATTGATTTATGTTCTACTGAAACTATGTATCTTATTGGATCAACTCTGTGTGGATTCTTGTAAATTCTCAACTGACAATTCTACTCTTAATGCGTTGGATCAAATATTTCCCGAAGGAGGAAAATTTCCGACATCAATATCACGCATCCTATCTGTTAGTTTATCTTCATACATGTCCTTTAAATTTTACAGTCTCAAGTCATTAACTGCTGTGTATATAAACTGAGTTTGATACGTTTAAGCGCAGCTCATTTGGCATCGCTGATTCGGCGTGAGAAAAATATTTGGACTATACAGGAACCTCAGTTTCCGAACGTCTCACATGTCGAACAAATCGGTTTTCGAATAGAAAATTCGAGATGAAAATGCCTCGCTTATCGAACAAAATTTCGGTTCTCGAACAATATTGCCGAACCGAATCAACCCGAACGGAATAACTACTGAGTCGACCGCCGTGTTGTATACATACATATGTTTTGTCGCCTTTTTTTCTACAATTTTATTGTACTGTGACATTTTTTCTCTACATTGATTCCTATTGGAAAAATAGTTTCGGTTTACGAATATTTCGGTTTACGAACGGCCTTTAGGAACGAATGAAATTCGTGAATCGAGGTTCCACTGCATTAAGAAATAGGAAACTTTCGTTCTAAAACAAGAAAAGTCTGATGAACTCTTTTGTAATATCGCTGTTCCTATATTTCAGTGTACGCTGGACAATCATGCAGCTGAAGAAGTTACTTAAGGCAAGAGAAAACAGATTTAACACGACCGGAATAGCTTGTTGTGTTGTATATATTTTTGTGATATGCTGTGCTTTTATTTTCCATTTTCATTGTACTGTGCCTTTATTTCTCCTTATTTATTCCTATTAGAAAAAATAGTTGCGGTTTACGAACATTTCAGGCTATGAACGACCTTAAATTCGTGAATGGAGGTTACTCTGTATTCGGCACAGCCGTTTAGGTATCAAAATGATTCGACGTCATTGTTTTTGACTGGAGGCACCCCTCAAAAAAAAAAAAAAATGGATAAAAGCATTGAAAATACCCAACTTTCATTAGGACTCTTTATTCATTTATGGAATTAGGGATCCTATTAAAACACTAATGGAATAATGTAAATTAAAAAAATAAATTACAAAAATATTGTATTTAAATTTTTTTAAAAAACTTAGTAAAGCTAATTAATATTAGAATTTAATTCTTCATTCCGTAATTATGAGCAACATCCTTCAGGAACTCAATAGGATCTAATGATTCATCTTCCATTATGACTTTGGGGTGGATATTCAGCGATCAACTTTTCGAATTACTCTTTTTCTTAACTTTAAAAATGTTTACAACTACTCTTTTTCTTAAATATACAAATACCTTCAACTACTGTTTTTCTTAAATTGGACTATTCGAGCACATAACGACGAAGTATTAATTTGACTACAAAACGAGAGAGAGGGAGAGAGAAGAAATTTGACTATAATGGCCTAATAATTGGATGCCTTATTATCCCTCTGCTGAAGAATTCCTCTGTCAAATCAGCTACGTCGATTCGGTCACCTCGAATCAGCGACGCCAAATGGGCTACGCCGGAACGTCCGTTTCACATATAAACTTGCCATCCAAATTCTTCTCCACTTATCAGTTCAACGGATATTTTCTAAAGAGTTTCTCAGATTTACAACTAACGTCACAAATCTTGGTCTTCTTTAAAGTATCTTAATCGATTTTCCATACTTAGTATGCAATGACGGCCATAGGGTCAGACTTTGCACGTAATAATTCAACAGAGCAACAAAGAAATCAGGTGCATTAAATGCATGAACCTTAAAAGGTAATCATATAGCATCCCGGTTCACCTTCATACTCTCACTGAATATCAGTATTTGTCCACGATATGCAACAAACGCTCTTAGGATGTTCACACATAGGATAACCGGAAGATAGTAATGTATATAAGCACGTTTCAGGATAGGCAAAAGTTATAGAATCTCTCAAATTATAGCGAGAGATTCAACTCTCTGAGAAAGTTCCTAAAGCCACCCAACCCTATGTTGATGTTAACTGACGAAGTCCAGAGATAAATAAACTATACTTTTACATATAAAACATTTAGTCGTGATGTCTTAGTTATTTACAGCATATTCCACATAGAATCTTCTGTACTACTATAGTATAATACATATACCGAGGCATTTGCGACCTACCGTAAACGCATTCATTATTGCTGGAAAATGCTCAGGGAAAACTATAAACTTTTTACTCTTTTTTTTAAACATCAAATTTGTTTACAAACATTAAAGTTACTATTTGAAGATTTTTTTTTTACTTTTTGTATAGAAAATAGTTAATAGTTTTTAATCCGTAACCAGTTCACTGTTCACTACCTTAAGACTAAAACTAACCTTAATCGTTAAACCTAACTCCTAACCCTAAACCTAGCATATTTTCATACTTTCAACGGTTTGTATATATCATACCACAATAGAAATTGAATAGTAGATATTATACTATAGTAGAAAACGGACGGTAGATATCATCATCTAGTAGGAGCACTTTTTCTTTAGAATGTGCTTTTAGAATTGGAACACCATACTCATAACTAATTGATTGATTTGTTTCATTTTTACGACTTATCAACATTTTCTGGGTTAAACTAAACCGAAATATACAGTAATTTTGAATTAAATAATTTGTTTCTGACTGGTGAATATTGCATTAACCTATTTTTAGAATAACAATAATTTATATTTTTTACAATAACAGTAATTTATATTTTTTAGAATAAGAAAAATTTATATTTTTTAGAATAACACCAATGTTTGCAGATACAATACCTATTAGTTAACCAATAGCTGGGGAGAGGAGATAGATTTATAACTGTCGCAATAATATATGCGCGTATATATCACGTTAGACAATCGGTTCCCATGAGATCACCGAAGTTAAGCAACGTCGATCGTTGTCAGTAACTAGATGGATGGTCACGTGGGAATATTACGTGCTGTAAGCTTGGATGTGCGGATGGTGTAATTAATAATTTCACGGAATTTTATCATCGGATAATCGAATTACAATTCTTGATGGGTTCTTTATATTGACTTACGCGCAAATACATTTGGGAAATTTATGAAACCATCTCTTCTGAGCTAGCTATGAATAAATTATTAAGAGTTGTAACACTAAATCATTATTATCTTCAAAAATATTCTTATAATCTAAAAATATTTTCTGGCTTTAAATAACCTGCAATGGGTTGATAAGCCGTAGAAAACGAAACAATCAAATGAAATCTATTCCGAAGAAGATCTTCGGGAGAGATCATATATCAGTACTGAAAGGAAGACAACATTGTGATTGAGAAAGCTATTTTCCTGAAAATTTGTTTTAATAGTAAAAAGTACTGGCGGTTCGGTCACTGATTGGTGAAAAGTTCTATGAGAACACAGCTAATATTACTCTAACTATAGACGCCTTCAAACTTTTCTTGGTATAAGATGGATTTCCTAACAAGATTTCACCGTATTATTTTATATTAGCTTATATTGAAAGGAAATGCAGATCAGCTACAAAAAAACCCCATAGACTTTGGTACTTAATCTCAGCTTTTCATCGTTATATATCTCTGTTTTCCATGCATATGGGTGTTTGATTTTGTTTAGCAGCAAATGGGTCATTTAATGCAGAAATTTAAAAATTTTGTACGTAATCTTACGCTTTGAACAAGAGATATTTTGTACATAATTTTATACATTCAGGGTAAAGGTATGTTTTTTTTTAGATAGTCTGTAGATCATAAAATGTATTTTTTGTAATTTTGGTATAAAAATGAATTTTAATATTTTATTGTAATATTGCATTTAATGTCATTTTCCAATAAAAATGTATTGTTGCTAATTTTATTATAAATTTGAGCTGTTGATTTTTGTTTGGCGGTTCACTATTTTTTTTCATAGCTTGAACCCTAGCAGGTGCTATCTACACGGCTCAGGATGGACCTGGGAAGAACAGCAGTTAAGACTTGGTTCTATGCTCCTCAGAACTTCCACTATCCCGATCAGAGGTCTTACCCAGGACGACCATGTATCTGACTGAACACCTTGTCCAAATTATTTTAACCCGCAATCAGGTCGTTTAAAATAAAAAAAAAAACATGCAGTTCTTAACCAATAAATTGACTTTATCCGCCATTTTGATCATAAAATATCTTGATGCCTCTGAAAGTGTCTAACGATCTTTTTTTAAAACCTACCTGTGATCTTTTCAACAGGTTCGTAGCAATACGATTGTTGGATATCGTCTTTTCTGACGCCAGGTGCTATGACGTTAAATATGGATTCCATTCTGTCTTTAGAAACAGGTGATTTTATGAAAATAAAGCTCATGTGTACAACGAACATAGTGTAGTCTTTTTGTCGGAATTCCTATTTTCTATATGAACGGATATTTTCATTCTGCTTCGTGAAGACTGTATATCTTATTTCTAAAAACTGATATACGCTTTCTTTTTCATTTCTCGTATGCTCGCCTTTTATTTTTCATCTGCTTCCCGCTTTTTCAATCTCCTCGTTTTTTTCAGCATCCATTACATCATTAATGAATTATTAGAATTCAACAATAGCAAGATACAGTGGGGGGAAATGAATATTTGTACACTTGAAAAATTGTATTTTTATAAATGTAAAAGCCTTAAATAAACAAATCTCGGCACATTTTATGTATAAAGACACATACTATTAAAAAATAATAATAATCTTAATTCTTATTCTAACAGAAATGAATGCATTTTTTAATTCTAACTGGTGAAAAAGGTATTCGTACAAATCAATTATTAGAATAAAATAATCACTTAATTATGAAAAAAAGTATATTCTAGAATGTTCCAGTAATGTTATCAATAATTATAGTTAACGCTATTAGCCATTATCAGAGCATTCTGTAATTTCTAGTCTTACGAGAAGGTTCTAATAACGCCTAATGGTAAAGAATTGACTATTTCACAAAAAAACACATTTTGTCTCTTTGGAAAGATGGGAACAGTTACAGAACGATTTCTAACAACCTGGATATTCCTTTTACTACAATTGTTTTGTTCATTGCACAGTTTAAAACTCGTAACGGCGTCGAAAACCAAAGACGAACAGGTGCTCCGAGGAAGATTCCTCTAAGATCAGCAAGGATATTAGGACGCCAGATCCAACAAAATCCACAGGTTACCCTAGAAGAGCTGCAGGAACATCTGAATGCATTAGAGATTAAAGTAGCCAAGCGTACAATAAGTAATGAACTACACAAAAACAGTCTGAAATTACGCATCCCAAGGAAGACTCCACTCGTCTTGAAACGACACAGAGGTGTTAGGCTAAATTTCGTTAGAGAGCATAAGGATAAAGAATATTCGTTTTGGGAAAAAGTATTACGGACAGATGAAACTAAAATAGTTGTTTGGTCATAATTATCGAAATCGTGTGTGGAGAAAGGACGGTGAAGCCTACTTACCAGAAAAAACGTTGCCAACTGTAAAGTTTGGTAGTGGCAGTATCATGATCTGGAGCTGTTTTTCTGCAAAAGGTGTTGGCAGAATATCAATAATAGATGGCAAGATGAATGCCGAAAGCTACCAGAAAATCCTGCAACACAATATAATGCGTTCTGTTGAGAGACTTCGGCTACCTCATGATTGGGTTTTCCAACTGGATAATGATCCAAAGCATACCGCTAGATCTACAAGGAAATGGTTAGCTGAAAGTAACGTTGATGTCTTGCAATGGCCAAGTCAGTCCCCAGACTTGAGCCAATCGAGAATTTATGGCGATATTTGAAAATTAAAATTGGGAAAAGAGCACCAACAAATATCAAGAATTTGAAGACAATATGCCAAGAAGAATGGGACAAAATACCACTCAATGTGTGCAAATCATTAGTTGAGACGTACAGGAATAGACTGTTAGCTGTTGAACTCAATAAAGGATATTCCACAAAGTATTAAATTAAGTTAATAAGCCTTTTTTTGTTTTGTACTAATACTTTTTTCATCAGTTAAAATGAAAAAAAATGCAATTATTTCTTTTAGAATAAGAATTAATTAAGTTTATTACTATTTGTTAATAAAATGTATTTTTACACATAAAATACATCAAAATTTGTTTTTGTTAAGGCTTTTAGATTTTTAAAAATACAATTTTTCATGTGTACGAATATTTATTTCCCCCCACTGTATATATATTTCACGAAGAACACGTAGTAGCGTGACAATACAGTCTCTGTTGTGGAAAATTACAGGCTGCATTCAAACTCTTCAAGCTTTTAATGTTTATACTTTTCGAATAGTATTTATTTAGAAATCTTTGATCTTAATAGTTAATGAATATCCACGAGTATGAAAATGAGCTGATTAATATAATATCCAATTCTTCTATATGCAGCGTCTCTACAGGAAGTGAGCGGTTATGGCTCTTTATATCTTCTTGTCATTTTTAGCACTTACAAAGCTTTGTCATTTTGCTATCACTTCAAGTCACTGTCCTGACAACATTACCCACAAGTAGGTTATTCGATGATTTCCTCTGCCCCTCCTTGCCTTCAATACGTCCAGTTCGTATCACAATTTCCAATCCCTCTTTCCTCATTATGTGCTGTACTTGCTAAACAACGAAGATCAACCAGTATGCCAAGCATGTTAGACAGCATACACTATTAAATACATATTAGTCGAGTGGTCAGACCACTATCTCTCAAGACAAAAATGCTATAATATAAAGAATACGTATGAGATCTTCGAGAAAGCAAAAGTGGATGACAGATATAATTTCTTAAAATAATGGTAATGTCAATAAAAATCAATTTCTCTATAAAATGTATATCTGAAAAGAATACATCAATGAAATCAGACACTCGACTAAAAAAATACTCTGTTTATAAAAATACATCAATGAAATCTAATCTACAAACTGATATCTTGCAAAAAATACATATTCTGTCTGTACAAATCTATTGTAAAAATTTTTGTTAAATAACCAATTGAAGTGTTCATATGCCGTAAAACAAAACAAGCCAAAATAATCATTATGTGCCCTAGATTTTCAACTGTCTCTGTGGTATTTTATTTCTATTTTCCATGGAACTGATGTTGATACATGTTCAGTGCATGCTATTCGCAACATTATTCTATCAAACAAAATTTCTGTTGCCTTAAGTACCTTCTTCAGCTGCAAGATTGCCTAGCGTACACTGAAATATAGGAATATTGATATTACAAAAGAGTTCATTAGACTTTTCTTTGTTTAGAACGAAAGTTTCCTATTTCTTAATACAGCGGAACCTCGGTTCAGGAATTTCTTTCGTTCCTGAATACGTAACCCGAAATGTTCGCACACGGAAACTATTTTTTTCCAATAGTAATCAATGTAAAGAAAAAAAGTCACAGTACAATAAAATTGGAAAAAAAAGAACACAACAACACATGAATGTATACAACATGGCGGTCAACTCAGAAGTTATTCCGTTCGGGTTAACTCGGTTGGGCAATATTGTTCGACAACCGAAATTTTGTTCGATAAGCGAGGCATTTTAATCTCGAATTTTCTGTTCGTAAACCGATTTGTTCGACATGTGAGACGTTCGAGAACCGAAATTGCATTGTATTTTACTTAGCATTCGATATCTATTCCAGTGTGACTTTTTTTTTAAACAAGGCTGAAAATACATCACCGAATTGCCGAATGCTGCAATATATTAAGAGATAAAAACTAATCCCTCGTTTTTATTACGTTCTCTTATTTTCCTGACAAATGTTTACAAAGATAACGTGGTATTATAACTTACACCTCACTTTTGTCTGAAATTCATTGTATAAATAAAGGCAAAAGAAAAACTTGCCTTGAAAAACTCTCTCATAGGACGAGACATGGAGGCTAAGATAAGTTTTTCTTTTCTCATTCTTCATATTGTCCTTTTATAAATATACACTAGCTGAAATTTTTACACACACAAGTATATGTATGAGCGAGGTCACCACCAGGCGGAGAGTGTCTGTTGCATACTCCAACGAAATCTTCAGGTCTTCTGTATTTTGTATGGCCCAACTACTTATATATCCCGGTTAGTAGAGAATTATGGGTAGCAAGATATATTGCATAATCCGGACACTTATTGAGTACGCGTTAACAATTAAATTTCAAATTATTCTAGAGGCTATCGAGTAGAAATAATTGAGGATCCTCATGAATCTATTTTAAAGTTTTGTTTGTTAACTTTTACTCATTATTTATTATTGAATACTTACTGTACTGTCCTCAGATTGACACCCAAATACTCTGAAATGTTCGTATCGGAGTTTTACATGCCGTTTCCAAATTTCTCTCGGAGTAAATGGCGTTTTGATGCTCTTGTTCTCACACACGGTTCTCAACTGACCCTACTATACTGAACAGTCAAGAAAATTAGAAACAAGCAAGGCACATTAGCGCAATTTAAAAGATAAAATGGCGACATTTACCCATCTCACCCTGTTTATACATATTAACGCAAATTACTAAATAAACGAATGGAACTTATCTCAAAATTCAGAGATGAAAACATATTATAAGTTATTTAAAAATGTAAAGCTAAAAACGAATAACTTGTGAAATACGTACACGAAAAATGCAAATATACGCAACGCAGATATTGTAGCATACTTTAAACTATACAAATAAGGTAATCAAACCCCGAAATAAAATAAATGTTATGTTCCGACAATCCTCGTCGGAACTGTTATATTCCGTTCTAAGAGAATAAACACATAACACCAGGAGGATACTAGAAGAAAGGTTTATTGTACACATCATCAAATATGAAAATGGTCCAAACATACTGACCATATTTAATAAAAGCATTCCCATCAAACCTGACAAATATACAAAAAACTACATCTTCTGTTGAAATTTAATAATAAAAAAAAATCTTGATAATATCTACTAGAAGAGGTGAAAGTGCACGTATATCCAGAACATTTTTACAGCTTTTACAATATATATATATATATATATAAACAACAACTTTCCAAGAGAATAGAATCTTGGTAGAACTCAATGTATGTCCAGGATAGAGTTATAATATAATAAAAAAAAGCTCAAACACTAATATGCCATGGTTATAATTTATTATATATATATATATATATATATATATATATATATATATATATATATATATATATATATATATATATAAAGTCAGTTGTTAATATACCACATGATACCCTTGGACGCGTAGCCTTGGAGCGGGTAAATGGAGATCAACGTGTCTTAGTGGACTCCGAATCATCTTCAAGAAGCGAGAGCAAGATCTAAAAGGTCAATAGATTTAACAGTATTCTCATCTCACAATCCTCACTCTTGCTTCATATGTGGCCTCCTTTGTAAATCAGTAGCGGGTCTTAAGTGCCACTTAAGAATATCACACAAATTTCATAACTGAATCAGATCCTCATGCGAGTCCATTATTATCATTATAAATATATATATATATATATATATATAGAGAGAGAGAGAGAGATAGATAGATAGATAGATGTGTTCTTTCCGTGAGATGGACTGGATTTCACACCTAATAAACATTCAAAGCATGCTGTCTCATTCAGATTGCAACTGATTATCAATCAGTATTCGCTTGGTTTTCGAGGTATTTGACGTTACAAGCCAGTTTTTCCATTTTCTCAAATGTTGGGTTGTAATTCAGATTTCGTATGTATATTTCTATTCATTTTTTTCGATAGATCTTCCTTCTTCATTTATTCTTTCACATTTATATAGATTTATTCTTTCATTCTTACTTTCTATTCAACTAAGTCGTATTCCCTTTTTAATTAGCCAGACTTCTGAGTTGCCTTAACCTTTTCTTTATTTTCATTTCTTTTCCACTTTCTTGCTTTTGAATATGTGTTTATCATCTTCGTTTTATTCTTTCCGTTTAATCGAACTCTTTAATGTATTTCTCCCCCGTGTTTCTTTACACAGCTGTCTATTTCCCTTTGCCCCTTTTTCCAAATGGTTCTGAGACGCTGTTGCAATTATTTCCAACTCATGTTCTCGCCTTCTTTTACTAGCTCTTTGCTGGTTCTTTGCCATTCTGCGACCTTTTACACTTTATGCCTCCGTGGATTCAATCTACTTCCCTCTTCCTCATCTATTTCCAGCAATCATCTCTCTTCATCGTGCTTGATTCGTCTCTCCTCCTTTGCTCATTCCTTTCCTGCTCATCTTCTCATTGGTTATCGAAGAAACCGAGAATATCGTTCGCAAATTGGTTGTGAACCTTCAGGAAATCTGTTCGATTAGTCTATTTCCGTTTCGCGGTTGAAGCGACGTCAAATTGCGGCTGCTTAGCGTTTCTCTCGCTGGCCAAATAGTCGGCTCCCATCTCTCTCTCTTTTCTCTTTCCTGCATTTCTTCTTACTTGACGCCAGCAGATTAATTTAGTTCACCTTTGCGGGGTCATCTTACGTTAGTTTTATCTCGAGAGCCGTTCCTAATTTCTTGTCAGTTTGTTGTAGAGCGATTTGGGCGAAAAATTAGATTTTGCAAGTATCTGCCTGTGGAATTAAAAGTGGAAAACTTGAGGTCTAGCGTAAATATCAGAGAAAGCATTTTTTAAAGGAAAAGTTTCGATATTTTAAAAATGTATTCTTTGCGGCATTTTTAAACTCGGAAGCGCAATCATGAAAAGATGGAAACGAATAAGACTGTGTAAAGGGGAGGGGAAGAACGTAAAATAAGAAAGATTGGAAAAAGAAGGGAAAATATGTTGAAAAATATTATCAAACGAAAGGGCAAGAGAGCAATTCGACATAGTTTAATCGTTACCAACCTTATCTCGCCAGAACATTTACGACTGAGTAATGGGTTCGATTCTCACAGGGTGCCCTGTGGTTTCGGCTTTGTGCTCTATCTAAGCTACGTTTAGTAAATCATTATAGCTGTTGTTACTAGAACAACTGCAATAATCTTACTTTCGATGACTTGCGAGAAATAGTTAATCTACGATATTATAACAGATAATAGCCAGCCTTAAATAACTAGGTCAGACCATGTCAGTGGAACGGTTTATATATATACACCCTAATTTCTCATGTATAATACGCATTTTTTCTAAAAAAATAATAAGCAAAATCGGGGGTGCGTATTATGCACAGCTACAAAAAATATTCAAATAATTGCCGCAATATAGAATAAAAATTATTATAAAACTAAATTAGAATAATATTATTGTAGGTTTAAAACCATTTTTTTTTAAAATAAGAGTAGGAAATGCTGGCTGTAATGAAATTAGAGAGGTACAATTTATAGAGTTTCATTACCAAAAAAGGGGTGCGTATTATTCACGAGGGGTAGGATTTTCCCTCACTTTCAGCACAATTTTAGGCGTGCGTATTATGAATGAAGGCATACTATACATGGGGAATTACGGTATATATATATATATATATATATATATATATATATATATATATATATATATATATATATCTTTGACACCTGAGAGCAACATGTAAACTCGAGGGGGATTTATTTGTTTATTAAAAAGATAAAACGCTTGAACTCCCGACAATATTAATTTATGAATATTTTCATTATTAGTCGGAAAGGTAGTGAGTTCAATCTTCACTGGGTGCCACATACTTTCGGCCTTGTGCCACATCTAAGCTACGCTTTGAAGATCAACATATGAAAGGGAAAGAAATGGAGAAGAAGGAAAGAAATAAAAAGAGTGCGTATTAAAAAATAAATTTTAATATAAAAAATAAGAGAAAAAATTTTGAGAAGGTACGGAATATAAAAGGTTCAGCGAGTGTGTGTAATTTTATGTGTGTGTATGTTCCCGAAGTTAAACGAAGAAAAAGCAGACAAGAACAGTGGTACTGCTATTAACCGTTAATTTTTTTGTATAAACTGTAGACAAATAAAGTTTTTAATAACTCTTGGGTATCTCCATTTTTTTTTGTTCACGAACTATAATAAGTATAAGCATCGTATTAATGGGCTAGTTCAAGTCTGCCTTGTGCAGAGTTGGAACAACAAAAGGAAGTTTTGCACTTACTTTATTACAAGAAGGTTTAAGCAAGGTTATGGGATCTTCGTTTTTTTTTCTTGTGCTAAGTTACAACTAACAAACTGACGGATTTATAAGGTAGATATTTTTGGAAGACATGTACGAGGGCCATGCGTTAAAAAGTGAAAAGAAAGGTCAGTTTTCAGTGGAACACTTTATTATATGTTGTGTAACTAAACGGAAGATTCATATACACCATGCACTCATATAAAAATAATTTCAGCTTATTGTACGTAATGACTTTACAGAAATACTAAAGGCAATGTGTTTCAAATCTGCTTCGTGCCAAAAAAAAAAAAAAAACGATCGTAAAATCGCTCCCAATATTTTATTTAAATCTTTCGCATTGTCTACACTATGACGATGACTATAGTTATCCCGAGAAATATGTGTTGCTTTGGCGTCAGCAAGATGCGAAATTGTGACCTGATTAAGGACTTTAGGATGAAAATGATAAAAAACCTAAAGCTATCTCCATCATTTGGAACTTGCTTCATGCAACCAGGTTGCCAAAGCAAATAATCACAAACGCCATGATGGACAGGAGGATGCAAAAGTACAGGCAATTGCTTAGCCATTTCTTGAACACACTCTAAAGATATTATCTGACACCAAAATCTTTAGTAAGTTAATGATGTCTGAACATGCGAAACGACTGGTGTCTTGTTGAGTCAAGACCAAATCACTGGTTATTTACTTCGTTGACGTTATTCTGACAGGAAAATGATCCAGTTTTATCAAGAGAGTAGAAAGGTTTGGTGCTTAAAGAGCTTGAATTATTATATTTTGCTATTTTTGGTAATAAGAGGACAACGAAAATATAGATGTAATCCGAAAAAATGCTATGAGAAATGTGTTATTGTTTTGGAACGTGCGGTTTGAATTTTAAATTTTAAGGTTGTGCGTTTTTGTACAAATATAGTAATAAGAGAATTCTTTTTTACTGGTAGGTTTTCCGTCAATGTGGCATAAACTATATTGTTCAATAATTACAGTAATGTCACACTTATTATCCGAAAGTTGCACGTTGGATCAGTTATTTTAATTTATTACCGAGAAGTAAAAACAAGAAAAAATCTATTTCCATACCTGAGGATGTCTGTAGGAACAGACGAAAGCTTGTAAAAAATTAAAAAGACCTTATGCAACTGAAATTTATAAACAGGGATCATATCATTCATATACAGGTTCGGGGTTAGTGTATCTTATTGAAATTATTTGCGAAGATGTATTCTCGCCATTTAAATCATTAACCTCTATATTTGTTTTTTGTATGAATGATTCATGTAATTATAAATTAAAATTGCACCTATAATTGAAATATATATATATATATATATATATATATATATATATATGTGTGTGTGTGTGTGTGTGTGTGTGTGTGTGTGTGTATGTAGAAATTATTAAGGGATTTGAATAATCATAATTAAATAATTAACTGCACGGTTGAGTTATGGATAGCGCCTCGGATTTTGGACTCGGATTGTGGACTCGGAGAGCCGAGTTCGAAATCCTGTCAAATTAATTACATTCGCTAAAGTGCTAATAATCCTTGGGAAACGTATGAATCCATTTCTTCTTCCCCCGCCCCAGCTATGGTAAATAGCACGACAGGGGCCAGGTTCTATTGCATTGCAACTGGTTCACCGCAGAATGAAATGGCAACTTACTGTGGGAAAAAAATCTGCCTCGTTAGTCATGTATCGAAAGATACATGATCGCCTAAGCGTGTACCACGCATGGTACATAAGTGACTGAAGTAAGTGATCGAGTTTAGGAGAATACTCAACAGAATGCAGAAAGCAATGGACGGCCGTTTCGTCCTATTTGTGGACTCATCTGCAGTGCGCATCTACAACCAAGAATCGAACCCGGACAGTTACGATACGCAAGCGTCATACCCACTGGACCAACGAGTCTCGGTGACGAAGAGGTAACTAGCCGGACTCAGTATATCGCCGCTCTTCACAAATTCCACCGTGTATCTCATCCAAGTTTACTTAGCCCAAAGTTCTGCCCCCAAGAGACATGTCTTCTATCCCCAAGCCGTGTTAGAGGATGCGCACTGCTGATGAAATAGCAACGGCCGTCCATTACTTTCTGTTCAGGATTCTTCTAGACTCGATGAATTACTTAATTATTATATGTGTGTGTGCATGCGTGTGTGTATGCATATACAATTATACACAAATATGTCTCGTCCTTTGATAGTTTCCTTTATTGTTTTTCGATTATTCAGTCTCAGTTTGATTCGACGATATTTATCTGTTTATTTAGTCTTAGTGACAATACGTTAATACAGACGAAAATGAAAAGCTGATTCTATCTTTGTGACCCACTATCTATATGTGACTGTCAGGTGCTTCTGCGTTCTGGGTATGATGATAAACTACATCTGCGTTCTGGGTAAGACGATAAACTACATCCAGCAGCAAGGTCTCTGTTCAGGAGGTTTGAGGAGCGTGGAACCAACTCTTAATTGCTGGTGTTCCCAGGTCCACCTTGACCCGGGGTAATAGCACTTTTTATGGTCCCAACTATGGCTAAATAGTTAACCTCAAACTATGAAAGTGTAAAATTAGTTTTTTAATATCAGGAATACATTTTTAAAGAAAATAGATATTAGTAGCAATACTTTTTTGAAAAAAAAAATCAGAAATGCATTTTTGTAAAAAAAATATTAGCAGCAATATATTTTTTTTAAAAAATATTAGCAGCAATATATTTTTGAAAAAAAATATTACCAGCAATATATTTTTGAAAAAAAATATTACCAGCAATAAAAATATTGTTGGCATTGAAAAACACATTTAGTTTGATGTGCAGTAACCAAGTGATTCTACCATTAAAAGATTCATAATACCTGGTCACTCGTATTCGAGGATACCCGTCTACTAGGGCGGCTAGCTAATCCCTATTGCAAAGCAGACCTTAGTTACAGTTTCTGGGAGAGACCGTTTATCTAGTGTAATCAACAGTTTGAACAAAGCACGCTTAAGCCCTCTGGCTCGATGACTTGTGGCTTCGTGCTAGCACAGCTATCATTGGCCCACAATAGTTTTGCTTGGGTCAAACCGTGGTATGGTTTTCCAAAGGCGCCGCCTGCTCGATCTAGTCAGGTAAAAATCGACCATGGTGAGATTCGAACCCGGGTCTCATGGTCAGAAAGTGAACGTTCTCACCACTCGGCCACGCCCATACATATAGCGATACATGCAATTTCGTTGACTTTCAAATAAGATACTGGGATAATATCTCCCCTACCACTCAATATGGGCACCCCCAGCCTGAGAGGAGCATTAAAATAATGATTTGTTTTTAAGTAAAAAAAGTAACTTGAACTGAGGTAAAGGTAGATAAATGAGACATCCGGAAGATGGCACGTGGAACTAGAACAATATATATCTGGACACGAAATGGAGGCTTTAGTCTGAAATTTCTATCTTCTCGAGTGTACAACGGCCGAATCGTCGTGAACATGACAATAAAAATGAGGACAACAGTCTAAACAATGTACATAATGTAAAAAGTATCTTATTTTAAGATCTCAAAAAGTTACTTACGATTTTATTGACGATTTCGTATATTATTTGCTAATAAAGAAAAGTATTTGTATTTTTAAAAATTTTCTGGTAATATATTAGGTATCTCCTTGAAGCAAAACAAACATGATCACACTATTTCGGCCGTTGTACGCCCCGGCCTTCTTCATGTGGTTGGAATATCGAACTGAACCCTTTATTTTGCTCACTGGGGTAGACTGCTCTAGTTCCACGTGCCATGTCTAATGGATGTCAGTTATCTCCTGTTAATTCCCCTCTGAAATTTCTCCACTGCCTTAACCTGGTATTGAACTCACACTCTTCATGTCTTGTCACTGGATCTAACTAACGCCTTTATCCACTGTGCCATGTGTTCAACCACCTGAAGAAGGCCGGAGCGTACAACGGCCGAAACGTTGTGATAAACATGACGACAAAGATGAGGACAATAGTTCGTATAATTTAAATAGTGTACGTAATACCTCATCTCAGAAATATAGACGTAAACATGATCACATGCAAACGTAATGACTTACACGCTTCGAATTGAATTGAAATAGGCTTCTTCCTCATAAGTGCTAATATGTCTGGTAATTTTTTTTTCTGGAAATATTATAAGTGTCTTTCATGACGTGTTCGGTATTTAATATCAATATAATTTCTAATAAATATATTATTCTAAAAAGACAAACAATTTAATTTGAAATGTACACATCTTGCCCTCAATGAAGCAACACATACTCATATCACTGATAATAGATAATAGAGAATATTAATTTATATTCTATCTTCATATGACACACTTAAGTTTGCTTTAGTGACGATCATCGCTAACAGACTTTTTCTGTAGCATTCAATAATTCTACTATATCTTTTGACGTGTATTTTCGACCGTTCGATTGCGAATCGTTTCAAATCCTTCACATGTGATAGCTTCCTTTTATGAGTAGTAATATTCAATTCCTGTCACAAATGTTCGATTGGATTTAGGTCAGGCGATTCAGAAGGCCATTCCATTAACCTAACCATTTTCTTCTTAAACCATTTGAAGGTAGATTTCGAAATATGCCTCGATTCCTTGTCAAAGGATAAATTGCCGATAGATCTATACTGGATAAACGTGAGTAAAAGATCCTTTCAAAGAATGGAATGATACTGTAGCGAATTCATTTTATCCTGCAAGCCTGATGAATTTTCCGGTACCCGCTGTGTTCAAGCGATCTCATGAAATCCTGTCCACCAGAATGTCTCAAAAGAAGGATTTAATTTTTGTTACGCCTCATGTGTTTTCTTTCTTAACGTTTATTTTATCTTTTTTCCGAAAATCGTTTTTTCCGTCGTTTCATCATGATTGCAAATATGATTTCAAAAATAAATTACAATGAAAAATGCAATAGTCATGACAGCAGGTCATTTAATTTTTATGACCTTATTTAATAATATTTTTTCATCGCGGATTTAATAATTATACAAAAGCAATATTACTTAGTGTAAAAGTAATTAAAATAGTAATTATCTCTTAATTATTGCCAATTCTCTGCTTTATTTGTGCTAATTAAGCAGATATCTTCAAACCATATTCGGAATGCTTAATTAGAAAAGCTAATCTATGTACCAAGAAAATCTGTTTAGAACTATAAATACAGACGAGGTCGAACCAAGACATTTTCAGAGCTTGCTTGCTTATATTTGTATATTATAAATATGAGATTAAAATTATCAAAGTAAGACATCGCAGAATGCAAGCATGCATCTCTACTGTAAGCAACCTGACATCTTTGAGCCTGATCTACCCGTCTTAAATGAAGGCAAAAAGCTATACAACCAGATAGACCGATGATGTTCTAAACATTTTAGGATAATCACACCGAATGCACAATTGATTTATAGTTAGGCTCACAGAAATCATTGTGGAATCTTCCACATTAGCCTTTAACCCCTTCCAGAAAAATGTATTCTTCTCTGAAAAGCCTTTAACTAAAATCATCTCGTTTTTGCAAATCCAATCTTTTTATTGGTTAATAAGCACCAAAATGGAGCAAAATTCCAAACGAATCCGATTTCTCGGCAAGCTATTTTGAGCCGATTTCGCTACACAGTTGACTTAAATTCAGACAGTCAGCCACTGGAGTTCAACGAAATGTTATCAAACTCCACGCGTGACAATTCACTGACTCACACCACATTGAAATCTCCACAAACTCAACAAACATTCATCAACCATTGTCCGCGTGCTAAACAGCATCTACATTTGACTTGAAAAGTGAAACAATTTCACTACTAAAAAGTAACTGTATATTTCACCAACTTAGCCTACACAGACAAAGGCAAGCAACTGTTGATAACATTTATTCTTACTTGTAAATTACACACGTCCACACACTGATAAATGAACGAACACATATAATTTATTTTTTCGTTGCAGAAATCAAATCATTTTAAATTTCTTAACAGTCAAAATGTACCAACATTTCTTAACAATATGCCTACACAAACATTCCTTATGACATTGTCTTGACTATCAGAACAACAAATATTGTTATTGTCGTTACATGTATATTTTATTGTTGATATAAAAATTTCTTTAATGTTAAATCTTTAACAACGGAGTTTAGTAGTTTCTTGCCATGCAATTTGTTCTTAAATTGTTTGTATAAACTATATTTTGTGGGATACGGATTCTATAAGCACACATAACCTTCATCTTACTTAATTTTGCCTTCTGATATATTTCACTTCGTGTACATCCCGCCGCAGCATCTCTCCTTGCTCCTATTATTTGTTGTCTTTTCTCTTTTAACGACATGACAAGGAACATTCTCAGATCATGAGTAAAAATCCATACAGATGTCACTATAGTCAATAGAAACAACTCTCAAAGTTCAGCTGATCAAAGACTGAAAGATGGCTTCTTCTCTGACTTTTTTTCTTTTACATACGATGATAAAAAGTGCCTCGTAACCATCTTCTTGATTCAAGACGTTGGAGAGAATAGTTCCATACAATTTAATGTCCTTTTTAGCTTTTATTAAATTTAGTTTTTCGCTATATCTTCTAATTCATGTTCTGCCAACCATTTGATAAAATGTAGGTTATTCGCTACTTTCATCGGTCCCATTTGCCTTCAATATGTTCTGTGAGTGTCAAACTTTTAAAGTCCCCCATTCCTCATGATATGCCCTTAAAAATTCAACTGTATACTTCTGATAAATATGAGTGTCATCTTTGTATCCGCTTTATCCAAAACGTCTTCCACGGTGTGCTGGTCAATCTCTCGGACTCCGAGCAGAGATGATCTCCAGACGAAGCTATGCCGAAGGGCAGAGTCTCGTCTGGGATGGTAGACAGCGACCCGACCCCGTTTGCACGGGATATACGGGGAATTTTTGACCGGTTTTACAGGCTCAGTACCCCACAATAAACTTGGCCTTGTGCCACACCCGACCGCTTGGTAGGTGAATATCGTCTCCAAATCGTCGACGTTGCTCATATTTTTAGTACAAGGTATTCTCAGCATCCTTCAGTAGAACAACATTTTCTTGCCCCAAGTTTCTTCTTCATTTGTGATGACATCGACAAGCATCCACATAGAGGAGGACTGACATTACATAATAGTTAATATTCTTTTTGTTTATTTATAACGAGATTTTCTTTTGCTTAATACTTTGTTTAGCTTTTCGCTAACGTCTGTTGAAACGCTTCCTAAATATTTAATCTTTGTATTTGTCCCATTTTGGCGTCTTCAGTTTGTAATTCGCATGTGGGCTTTTTCATTGTGCTGAGAACCATATGTTGTCTTCTTAAAATTGATGTTTAATCTTTTCTTCATAATTTTATTCCATTCCTTAAGAGTAAGAATCCCTGTATTTTCCTTTCTACATTTGCTATAATGACTGAATTATCTGCATATCTAATTTTACTAAGATCAGCCTTAAAACCCGAGTTAGTATTATCTCTTTATCACCTATTGCTCTCTGACTCAAACGTCTGTTGGGATTCAAGTTCCCTCTACTTGTCCAGTGGAATTCGTAATGTCGATCCACTGATAAAGGTTTGTTGCAAAATGGTCGACTTATCGTATTGCACTAGAAATTTCCTGACACCTTCTGCAATGCGTTATCATTACAAGAGTGAGATTTGAAAAAAAATCGAATACTGCTGTCATAATGTGGCTAGAGCGACCCAATCAACACTTTCCGTCTTTTATACCGTTACAGTTATTTTTACACAGCCTAATGAGGGCTACATATTTTTCACGCTACTACTTATTTCCATACAATCGCAACGTTGATGGCCTGTCACTTATCTATCGCTATTTCCATGGAAAATGTTCAAACAGCCTCTATTCTATATTTTCTCATCCTGCATATCACGACAAGCTACATCCGGCAGTAAGGCGTCTAATCGGGAGGTTTGGAGAAGTTCGTGGGACCATCTCTTAATTCCTGCTATACCCAGCTTCAACGTGACCCGCGGTGGTAGCACCTATTAGGGTCCCAGTAATAGCCAAACAGCGAACGCCCAAACTGGGGTCAAACATTATGAAAATATAAAAATGCAATTTTATGGTAACAAATTCCAGCAACAGAATTTTATATTAAAGAAAAAATAATTCCATTAATAGATTTTAATATTACAAAAATAAATTCCAGAATTAGATATTAATAGTTAAAAAAAATCCTGAAATAGATTTTAATAGCAGAAAATAGAATAATTCAGCAATAGATTTTAATATTAAAAAATTACCAAAACTCCCAATTAAATTAAGCTTCAGCATTAAATGACTTATAATAATTTGATGTGCCGTTAAGTAAACGAAACTAAACCAAACCAAATTCTTTATCTTCATAATGTCAGGTATTTACAACTAAACACCACCATGCTACGTCGACACAGTTGAAATGACGTCATTAACTCCGTATTCCAGTAATAAAGAGGATTTTCAATAAGACATGTTTTATTCCAAGAAAGCTCGACTTATGGAAAAGATCCTCGCGTAGATGCTTTCCTGAACACTACAATCTTATCATAAAATGGTTAAGGGTTAATAGTTAATCTTTTATATTATCATAATCTTCACGTCCTACTCTGATTCATATCAAAAATTTCATTCAGAAACACTATATCTTAAAGGGTGGGTGCTTTTTTTAGGGAACATTATTAAAAAAAGAATTAAGCAGACAGCATCCACCATTAGTCGCGGAGAGAGATGAACTCTAAACAACTTTGATTTTTCTAGCAAGATTATCTCCAATTTGAAAGTCTAAATCTATGTAATCAATGGGGATCCTTAATAGAGTCAGCCTTGTACAAGCTATATCCATCTCTTTGGTTAGTTTAAATGCAAGACATCCTTGTTCAAATCGTTTATGAAATTATTTTAAAAAATATATTTCAAAGGAATAAAATATAAAATTTAAGAGAAAATTTTGGTAAATTAAATTTATTTTGAGGATTTTTATTTGATAAAATTTACCAGTCTATTATTTAATAATAGTTAGTGCTAGTACACACACACACACACACACACACACACACACATATATATATATATATATATATATATATATATATATATATAAAAAGTGAACATTGAAGTCAACACTTAGAAAGGACAGGCTATTTTATACTAGACGCAATCGTCAGGCCACGAGTGTTGTTTTTGTTCTATCGACTATTTATGTATACGGGTCAGTGGGGCATTGTGAGTAGTCTATTTTGGCGGTTATTTTATAACAAATAATAAATACGCGAACAGCTCAATGCTTTCTAAATATATCTCGGAAATTGAAAACAAAAGGCACATCACACCAAAAATATCTTGGAAAATAAGGAAAAAGATCATCAGCCTACAACAACCAATCCAAAACTTGCTTGGAGCAAAAATTGCTATCATTATATTCCCAGACCAAAATGAATTATTAAATAAACGATTCGAGCTCAACTCAAAATGCAGATATGAAAACAAATTTTTACTACATTACTTAAAATTCGAAAACTGAAAAAAAAAAAAAATAAATAAAAATAAACAAAATGAAAATAAAATAAGTAAAGGGAATTAACCCAAACAAATTACCAAATCACACCCGTCAGAATAGACGAAATAGAATAAATAAATGAAATTAACAAAATCAATGAACACAAATAAATAAAGTAGATACTAAACAAATTAACAAACCATTATGACCAAATTATTAGTTAGACTATAAAAATCAAACCAAAAATCGGACGAAAAACATAGCCATAAATGTAATATGACGATAAAAAATACTACGTTACTTAAATATCGAAAACCGAAAAGAGTAAATAAAAATATACAATATAATAAATAAATAATACAACAAACAAGTAAAATAAATTAATCTAAATTAATCCAAATAAATAAATAAACTAACAAACCGATCCCGATAAATTAATCGTTAGAAAAAAGAAGATAAACAATTGAAATAAATAAATGAAGTAATAAACAAATTAAAAAATTACTCCCGCCAAAATAATAGTTATATTAAACTACAACAGTCAACCACACAATAGAATAAATAGCTTTTTCATATCCCCAAAACAAAACAAAACTATTAAATAAGCGATGCAAACAATTTTTTACTACGTTAGTAAAACACCATTTAAAATAAAAATAAATAACTAAATAGATAAGATAAGAAATGAAAAATAAAAATAAAAGAAATAAACATGAATAAAAACAAGCAAAATAATCTAACCCAAATAAACAAATAAATAAACGACTTCCGGTAAAATAAATACCAAAATAGACTACCCATAATGACCCGTATATATAAATAGCCGAAAGAAAAAAACAACAACACTCGTGGCCTGACGATTGCGTCTATCATGAAACGGCCTGTCGCCTCTAAGTGCTGACTTCAATGTTCAGTTTTGTATTTGCACATGCAATGATATTGAACACTTTATTCAATAAATATAGCACAAGTTAAGAGTATATTTTTCATATACATATTCTTCATATATATATATATATATATATATATATATATATAGTGAATTCGGGCAGCAGATCATTATTATTATATTGTTAAATATAACAGACGATTCATGACTATTATCTCTTATCATGAGCCGTTCTACACCCTCATATGTTGTCTTTAATTTCGTGTGAAAATAAAGACAAAAATTGATCATGTGGATATTTTTTTATAAAGTTACTCTTTGATCTAAGCTTTCGGCTCACATGAGCCATCTTCAGTATCGTTTTACGGCCACTTAAACAAAGATATTCACCATCAAATATGATATTCTGTTATGTTGACATAGAAGATTTCCATGCGGCGATAAGGGTCGCGGAATAGCAGACGCAGGTCGTAAGTTCAAGATGCGGTTCTTTGACGTCACACCACGTGAGAGAAATGTTAACAACGGGACTTTATATCTGGAACAATCTAACCCCGGTGGATGAAATAAAGGGTTCGGTTCAAAATTCCAAACACCTGAAGAAGGGCGGAACATACAACGGCCAAAACGTCGTGAATATGATAAAAATAAAAAAAAAGATGAGGACAAAAGTCGAAAACAATGTAAATAGTGTAAATAATTAGTAAATAAATAAATTAGCTAAATCTAACGCACCGAAGAATGCCATGGCAATACATATTTTTGACACACAACAATTATTAAAATAATACTGATTTACTTTTATGTTATATTTATGAGAGGAAACTTTAGTTGATTTATGAAATGCCAACCAAACAGACACAATTTTTTTTCTGGCAGCAGCTCATTCCAATGAGACGACAGCATATCCCTCTTTAGAACACATTTAAATGTGTCTATTATTATTCTACGATTGTTACAACTACTGTTAAATCATTCCAGCTGTTGCGTGGTCTGCCGCGTGGTCGTCGCCAGGTCTCAGATGGCGGATTCAACTTGTAGACGACTCTGGTAGCGTGGTCGTCATGTAATCGCAGGATGTGACCAAGCCAGCGAACACTGTTTTGAGCAATGGTAAGGAGGATGTACGGCTGTCCGGTCCACACGTAGATAACCTAACTTGATACTATACCAGCGCACCGCCTCGATGGTCCTGAAGGCGCCGAACTCGAAGCTATGAACACGGGAGGCGAGAGTCTTTTCACGTTTCGGCGCCATTTTGTATGACAGAGGCCGGCGGAGGTGAAATGTAAACCAGTACTCGTATCCGGGTCATCAGTGATGAAATTGATTCCCCATCAGGCTTTTCTCGACGGTGGCTACACACCCAGCAGGATTAAAAATAAGACCTACCAAAGGGAAGACGGAGATTTAATTCCAAGGGCATTCTTGAGTATGTAGGTAGGCGGTACAGCCTAGCTATGTATACATTCAGCTATGATGACATGTCATTTCTGGGTGGAGAGCTTCTTAGAATGAAGGCATTGGTCATGCTGGTGAATTACTTGAATCAACAACCAAATATCCGTAACCAAATCGCGTCTTCCATTCGTACGATTGTTGTTCGACCTAGAAAGCGATGGACTCCCCAGATTTACTTGTCTAAAATAATCCACACTTAAATGAATACATGTCCAGTCTTAAACAAAATATATGGCGTAAACTAGTCAGGTGCTAAGTTAAGCAACCATCCTACGATCAGACCCGGAGATGGGATTGATGATAATGATCATAAGTTAACAAATCGCGAAGGCTGTTTCATAACACTTAATTATAATCTTACATGTGTCTGTCACAAGGCTAAATATGAGTGCTGTTTTTGACTACATAGCCTGAAGGAATCACAATCTTCGTTTTTTTTTTTACCACAGATCAAGCCGTGATCATAAGAAATATACACTTGCCTTTAGGCACATCACAAGGTGCCATTTGTATTGGATGTGTACTATTTAGTCACGCGCTTGATCGCCATTACGTTTGTTATCCGTGAGTAAGTATAAATTTGTTTGGTTGCACCGTCTATCAGTTTCTTGTGTCTCGAGGGAAAAGATAGGAAGGGTTGTGAGGTTAACCACACGTGCTTCCCAGGGTATCGACTGGTGGCGAATGTTTTAAATGTGGGGAGGTTGAAGGTTAAAATCGAACGCAGAAGACGAAAAAGAATTAACAATAACAAAAACTCATTTTATTACATTTCTTCGATATATTCTTAAGTTGCCCGTGTACGAAAGAAGACTAATGGTGGCAGAAATTTTTTCTTTTTTTTTTTTTTTTCGTCCGTGAATGTTATAGGAATCTGAAGAAGTATTTACGTTAGATTTGCCTTTCAGATCGATGTTGAATTACTGGTTCCGTGTAAAGGTTTCCAACTTCGTATATATTTTCACAGGAAAATGTTGTACAATCATAATAAATTCCCTTTAGTTAGACGCAGCAATAATTTACCCTGTTGTCTTTGATGCTGATATTTTCTATTCTTTGTTTACGGTTCGTTAGAATTAAAACACTCAATTATTTACATTATTCGGACTATTGTCCTCATCTTTGTCGCCATATTTATTACAAAGTTTCGGCCGTTGTATGTTGTATTCAGTTTTCCTATTGTCATTTTTATTCATAAATATTGTCCTCCCTACTGGTTATATCGGAGAAATTTTCATATTTGTCGACATGGAAAACAAAAACTTACACACAGTTAGAGTCAGAATATACAGGAAACAACTAAAATCCGCCAATCCATATAAAAACAAGAAAAACTTTCTTAGAAATTGCGTTGAGGAAAAAGTTATTCCTCAATGCTAACAGACGCTCATCAAATCGTCGCACCATATATTCCCTCCTTATACCCATGAATTTTTGAAAAAATCAATACAGGAATTAGAAGAAGACGCTATTCTTTACCATAAGGCATATATGACAGGAAGTCACCTACAAAAACACGAATGGAATGAAATAAAAAGATCAGACAAATATAATAATAAGAAAGTCCGTGTTTGACAGAACAAACTCAACAAACTCATTAATAATAGTAAATGGTCCAACATCGGCAGAAAAGACCTAATAACAAACTTATCCAAATTTCAACTATCGGATACGCAACTAGAAGCACTCAGCTTTGGTCAGAAATTTGCCACTGGATTACCGAAATATGATACCATGGATTACATAATCAAAAATCATCACCACAATGACTCCGATTTTACCAAAGGCTATATTCAGTGCCTAATCACAGCTACACACAAAAATACGAATGACACCGCACTTCCTCGAAGATATATCAACGCCTTGAAAGAATTAGCTAACAACAAAAACATACATATATCTACTTCTGATAAGGGCGGGGGAATTGTAATTATGGATAAACACATTTACCAACAGAAGATGAGGGAGCTCATTAATGATGATAACATCTAAGAAAAAGTAAATGAAAACATAGCTATAAATGAAACACAAAAGTTTACAAGCAACATTAAAAAACTACTAAAAAATGAAGAATTCTCTTGGTTAAAGCTCATTGAATACCATCCAAAAACACCCATATTATATGGATTACCAAAAGCACATAAACCGAACATACCAATGAGACCTATATGATAGGTCCCATTGTAACACGATAGTAGAAATGCTATAGACGCTCAGCTTTCTTATTAGGATTAATGTAAACACTGTTTAAATGTATTAATTCAGGAATATATTATTTTACGAACAGCCTAATATCTAAGATATAAGTATCCTTTTTCATCCCATTTTTGTCCGTTTGTACTATACCTCAACAACCCTCACTTAAACCATATATAGCTTTTCAAGTCTGAAAACATATATAGCCTTTCAAGCCTCAAAACCATATATAGCTTTTCAAGTCTCAAAACCATATAGAGCCTTTCAAGTCTCAAAACCATATATATATATAGTCCTACAAGTTTCAAAACCATATATAGTCTTTCAAGTCTCAAAACCATATATAGCTTTTCAAGTCTCAAAACCATATATCGTCGTTCAAGACTCAAAACCATATATAGCTTTTCAAGTCTCATATTTATCTGTAACGAAAGGAGAAATTGCCCCGATTTCACTGCCTTTCTATATATATAGATATTATATAACCACTCGGTAATTCTTTAAATGAATTTTGAATATTGCTTAAAACTTTGTTTTATTTCGGGAATACATATTTTACTATTGAAAGTCAGATTTTCCGTCGTCTGTTACTACTCTTTTATTTTTTTAATAGGTATCACCCCACGTAAGGCACTAAAGACACTAAGACACAAGCGGGTACAAGGCGTGGAAGAATTCCGGACAGAAACATTAATAAGGAGCGGGAAGAAGAAAGTGTAACCAGGAAGACAGTAGATAGCGAATGATAGCATTTTCATTTTTGCAGATTAAAGTTGACTGGAAAACAAGGATCCGGAATGGATTTCCACATGCAAGAAGTGCGAGAAAAGGAACTGTTAGCATAGAACTTACGGCTACATACAGCTCAACTGTAAATGAATGAGATCTCGACGCCAGTTCCAAAAAATCTAGGTACTATAGCGACGATCTCATCCGAACAATTACTATTAGATTATTTATCGAAAAGACAAAGAGAAACAAGCTTACGGCGATGGGAAATTGGCTGAAGCCGAGATGCCAGATCAGGACCAATAATTAACTATTCAAATTAACTTTCTGCACCTGCCTGATTATTATTTCAGCAATTCGAAGCTCACACCGCTGATTGTATTCTTTTGGTTAATGCTTATTCCTTTGTTTTCTTTTTTCTTCACTGCCTTAAAGAATACTGTGTTCAAATCACGTTTTAGATTTGTATTTATTACATATTTTTGTTAGCATAAATAACTATGTGCAGTGTTCAGTCGAAATTTGAAGCTTCGCCTTTGGCGCTGATGCGACATAAACTAAAATAAAAATGTTTATAAACTAACAAGGAATCTCTGAACATATTTCAACAGATTTGTTTCATTCGGAATTATTTATTCTTTTAATAATATTGGCTTACTTGTTTAAAGTAGAAAGTTCTTTTAAATCTAAATTTTCCATTTTCTATAAAAGAATTTCAGTCTATGGAAAAATTCTTTCCACGCGTTGCACAATAATAAACAAAATAAAACCTTTTATAGTAGAAAGAGTACGTTATAACATTCCTAACGCTTATAAGATCAGCAAAGAATCAGTTTTTTATACCTAAATAATTAAAGTAACTTATACACAGCTACAGAAAAATTAATCATCTAAACAAAATAATAAATGCGGCTTAAAGACGACTTGTCCTCCTCAGTAATTAAAGAAATATACCCAAGTTATCATCTGCACACGTATTGGCCATGATGTATATTTAGATATAATAGTAAATCTTAACATTATTTATGCACTAACGGTGTTTTTGTATTCAGTAGGGCAGGAAAACACATATCGTACATGAAACAATATCATATAATGCAGCATTTTGAAATTTATTAAAGCTGTTATAATACATACATACATACATATATATATATATATATATATATATATATATATATATATATATATATATATAAAGAAATATGTTGTAGTGGTTCCAACGAGAGAAAAGTATGTATATTAAAAAGAATTCAAGAAAGAAATTCGGATTACCAACACACAAACAGAGAATGTCTCATACCGAGAATATTTAACATTGAACATAAGGAAAAATTAATTATTTTTAAAAATATGTGGAAATCTCCACTTTTACCTGAAGACGGTCGCAAGACCAGAAACACGTGTCGTAAAATTATGTAAAACAAAGCATAATATTTTTTCTAAATAAATCCACATTACAACCAAAAACGTTTGCGGCACCTCTCTTCTCTTCTTTTTTTTATATATATATATATATATATATATATATATATATATATATATATATTTTAAAACCATATTTCTTCATTATATATATATATATATATATATATATATATATATATATAATATATAATGAATAAATATGGTTTTATGGTGTGCTATATATATGGGATAAAGAGTCAATATCAGAGATAGAGCGTATGGAAATATAAAAGTGAACATTGAAATCAACACATGAAACAGCCTGTCGATTCTGAGCATTGACTCCAATGTTCACTTTTTATATATATCTATATATATATATATATATATATATATATATATATATATATATATATATGTGTGTGTGTGTGTGTGTGTGTGTGTGTGTGTGTGTGTGTGTGTGTGTGTAGGCAACGTCCTCTTTTAGGCATGTCTGATTATATAAGTTACAGATATTATGTCTGCTTATTTTTAATAGAATCTATCATATTTACGGATAACCTTTCATGTATTAGAATTAAATGGAATAGTTTTTATTTTCTATTTCCCAAGTACTTTCAACCTTCTTCCGAAATTATCTTCAGGGGTATACGTAGTAAAACCAAACTGTGCGTTGTTCAGGGGTGCAAGTACTAATGCAAAACTGTTTTTGCTATCCATTACTGTATTTTTTCTTTTTGCTTTTAAATGCAACGGTTGACAGTGATGTTGAGCGCTCATTAGAACGTGAAAAATTATACACTTTGGAATTTTTTAATCTACGTTGCTATGCCATGATCATGTGCGCATTAAAGCGTAAAACACTATTCTTTTTATAAATTTTAGAACATTACTACAGAATCCGTAGCTTATTCTATTAATATATTATATATATATATATATATATATATATATATATATATATATATATATATATATATATAATAATGTATTTAGGCAGCAATCCATCTTTTATACACTTTTATACGTGTTTCATTAAATACGACAGACAAGGTACTGCGAGTAATCATTTTATTTAATTTTTCTTGTGCTCGAACAAGTATTTACTTTTCTAGACACTGTGTAGAAACTATCCAAATGTTCTGCAATTTCGCTTTCCGCTATACTTTTAGCCATTATCAAGCATGATTTTATTGTTACTTTTTAAATATATGTATTGGGTTGTGTGTATATATCTATTTTATTTCCCGAACACAATCAGCACATTGTGACCGTGTTCGTAGTTAATATCGAATGTTGACTTATTATTAAAGCTTCCATTATCTGAATCTTCACTTCGAAATATCATAAAGAAATACTCTACCCCAGTTGACCCAAACAAGAACTTTAAATTATCTACGACAAAAATTTAAAACAGCTTTAATAACGTAGGGGTCCTCAGGCCAAGGTGCATAATATTTTGACACTGTCATAGTAATTTCTTAAACATTCTATCATAAACTGCTCTCTATTACTCACCAGAGAGAACCATTCCTGCATCCTATTAGAATGTCTGACGCTCAACTCCACGGGAGCACCACTTTGCGACTGATCGGTCTCACATTGTCCGCTGACCTTAGCTGGAACGATTACATTGGGTCAATAGCTTTGTCCACCGCTAGAAAACTTGGCTCCCGATACCGCGCCAGGAACTTTTTCTCACCGGAGTCGATCCTTCAAATCTACAAATCAATCATTCGCCCTTGCTGCCATATATGTTCTGGAGCCCCTTCTAATTGTCTCAAGGTTCTTGATAAAATCCAGTGATGGATATGCAATGTAATTGTTCCTGATCTGGCATCTCGTATGCGGCCGCTCTCTCACAGACGTGCCGTCGCCTCCCTCTGTCTTTTTTAGAAATACTTTCACAGTAAGTGCTCCGATGAGCTGCTTTATCTGGTTCCCAGACTTCATGAATTTAAGCGTTCAATTAGGCTGGCATCTCGCTCTCACCCTTTTAGTGCCGAAACTGTTAAATGTAGCCGTCTCTTCTACTCCAGTAGCTTCATGTCTCGCACTTCTCGTCTGTGGAACTGCCTCCCCATTTCTTGTTTTCCTGATAACTATAATCTCCAACTATTTAAATGTAACGTCAATCGACGTCTTCAGATGCCCTGATCTATCCCCTAACCGTCTCTTCGTCCTTTCCTCTATCACTCATCTTTGTTCTCGCTCCTACTCTGAAACCCTTTGCGTGCTAGTGGCTTCCCGCCTTGCTTGGGGTTGAATGCTTCAAACAAATAACTCATTGTAAACTCTAAATAACCCCTCAGTATTTTTACACGGCTGTAATCATTCTAGGCTTTACTCAAATTGTTTCATTTAACAATCTTCCATTTTACTCTACTCGTGAGAATGGGACATTTATAGGGGCCTCGCGAGTGGAATAGGCTAGGGTCTCTCTTCAACTAAATTCTGTCCTGACGGTGGTAGTTCAATGTATCTCTTTAGTAATTTGCAATTCGAAATTAATGATATAGAAAAAAAATGAGTGTCTTCCTATTTGGCTGCATAAGTAGCTCATCAGATTAAAGATTTTGCTAATCCGTTCTGTATAATCAGCAAAATGGTAAACTTTTCATATTTCTTAGAAGAGTTCATTGAGTATATGAAAATACGGATTATTGCTCTAAAATCACATGATCCCATTTAGATCGATGATTCATTTTTTAAAAACACCTTCGATGCAATTATTGATTCATTTGCTGCAGCTTATAAGCCCTTTGTATAGACTTGAAGTCAGAAAATATTTTTAAATTGTAAGAATTCTTTTCTGAAGAGAATGATGGTTTTGTAATACAATTTTACTAGTTAACACGCAGATGGTGGAGAAGATGTACATTCATACGCATTTGCGCGTAAGTAAATATAACGAAAATTAGAGATTGGGTTTCTGATTAACGAGCCATTATCTATAGCAGCACACAAGTTAACAGCACCTATTAATGCTAAGAGCTCACCCATCTAGATAATGTTCAAACTCGACGTTGCTTAACTTCGGTGATTCTTCGGGAACCGGTTTCTCAACATGATGTGGACGTAAGCCTATAAAGTACCTGTATTTTAAATGATACCATCATGTAATCCTCAAAATTCAGTAATCCTAAAATTTAAGATGCATGAAAATTTTATTTTCGAAGAAGTGTGTAGAGGGAATATGCATGGCAGAAAACGTGATATACGAAGCTACAATTTTTTCCAAGGAAGATATTAAACAGAAAAAAGATATATATAGGAATATCGGCGGGAAATTGAAAGCAACGTTTTTATAACCATCGCCAGTCCTTCACAAATAAATCTAAAAAACACCAAACAGCACTGTCAAAAAATTATTGGGATTTGTTGGAGAACAACTTAACCCCACAAGTAAAATGGAAAATCGTCTCAAGGGATAGAACTCCAATAAATTTCAGAGACCGATGTGACTTGTGCATAAAAGAGAAAATCCTAATAATAAAGCATAAAGATCCGGACATATTACTGAACCAACATAACGAGTTAATTTTTAAATGTACACATAAAAACCACCTCAATCTAACTAAATATATTTAGAAATAACTATATAGAAATGTAAATATTATGTTATTTTTGGTTTTGGAAATGGTTATATGCACACATGGATGCGGATGCATAATTGTATGTATACAAATGTGTAGATGAACTTGGACATAGATATGTGGTTTTATGTATGTATGCATGTGCAATTGGATAGTGGTGTATATATGCATATATGTGTATGCATGTATTGTAGGCGTATATATCAAAAATATATATATATGTATATATATATATATATATATATGTATAGAATTATATGTATATGAGTGTATTCGTAAGTTTAGCTAGTGTCATGTATATAAGATTGCATATGGTCTGTTTATGTGTATGTATATATATATATATATATATATATATATATATATATATATATATATATATATATATATATATATATATATGTAAGTATTTTACAGTTTGTATTTGTAATATGTGTGAATATATGTCAAATATAGTAATATAAATACATATGCATGTGTGAGTGTTTATGGGTATAGATCTTTTTTATATACTTATATATATATATATAGAAAGTATTCTAAGGGAAGGACATAAATTTATTTTATTGAAGATTTAATCTTACTTTTATTAAAGTTTAATTTTACTTTCTCTTTTAATATACTTTAATTAGAATTGTGAGATTAAAATTCCTTATCATCTGGAGGTATCTTCATTTTGAATTGATAATTTAATTTAAATTTGAATATATCACACTTTAACTATCAAAATATTAAAATTAGAAATATTTGTTTTGATATTTAAACACAAGTCATCCTCTAACGTTTAACATTAACTGTGTAATTAAAGAAACATTTAAATAGATATAAATATAAGTATGTGTAATTATTTGTAAGTATTTATATATTAATATATATAGGTACTTGTGTATATTTATACGTGTGTGTGCCTATGTGTGTAATTGCACATATAAATGAACGTATGTATATGTAGGATTTGCACAAGTGTATATGTGGTATATATGAGAAAAAAACAAAATCTTTAATATTACCTTCAAATATTACTCCATCTTAATTCGAAACCTAAACTTTAATTAAGAAAGATTACCCATCTAAAAATAATTACAACTTACATTCATAAATTAGATTCAAACTGATAAAGATGTTACCTTAACTGTCTTTTACAATATTAAAAGATTACTATCGGTTACCTCTCATATTTTTAAGAAAATTTTTTAATGTATTCTCTATGAATGTGTTAATAAATACAGTATTTAATTTATAGTGAATCCCTAAATTATTTGGAAAAGAGTTAGATATTTAAATTGCTAGCAAGAATCAAATTAATTTCTTCGTCGTTTTTTAGACATTTAAATTACTATCAAACATTAAAATCTATATTTACATAAATTACTAAAACTATACAACCCCTCTCCTTCCTACGTGAAACCTATTTACAGCCTCTTTCTCTTTACTTGCCCCTTCTTTCTCTTTTCTTTTTCTTTTTCCCTTTTCTCCGCTCCCTTTTCATTATATCACTTCCATTAAGTTAACCGATTAAATAGGTCATGGTCTGGTCCCTCCTCTCCCAATACTAAGGATGATTGAAAGAAATATTAAATAAACCCTCTCTAAACTCGACCATGTCTCTAAAACCACTTCTCATTACCCGCTCTTTTAAATTACAAAAACTTACACTACTCATCGAAAGTATGAATTTTCATTTCATTTCGCTTCGTTTCATCTCTTGGAAGTGCTATCTGATGATCCAGAATCCTTTAAAAGGGCTCTGATGAAATAAATTATTATAATGGAACCTTAATGGAATATATATATATGTGTGTGTGTGTGTGAATAAATATACTTTTAAGGTATGCTATATTTATGGGATAAAGTGCTCAGTATCAGAGATAGAGCGTATGTAAATATAAATATAATAGTGAACATTGAAGTCAACACTCAGAGGCGACAGGCTGTTTCCTGCTGTACGCAATAGTCAAGTAGCCTGACGATTGCGTCCAGCATGAAGTACCTCTGAGTGTTGACTTTAATGTTCATTCTTTAATATATATATGTGTGTGTGTGTGTGTGTGTGTGTGTGTGTGTGTGTGTGTTGTACAATAAAAATGTTAAAATTTTAAAATTTCAGACATACTGGTTTGTGTAATAATAATTTTTGTTTTATTATTTAAATTATGTTTCTCAACTATTTCCAGCCAGCACGGCCATTATCAGGGAAATATCTCTGTTTGTTAGTAGAACTACAGGTCTGAATGACACAGAAAGTTAAGAAAGTTAACTTTGGAGTTTTTATTTGTTTTTCATCGTTAATTTTGGTCAGTCTTTGTATTGGTTAAATGGCCTCTTTCAAGTTCTTTATTTTTTACATAGCGGCTGGGAGATTCATGAGTCTCAGAATTACCTCTTTAGTCATTCTGACAGCTTTATTGGCTACTGGAAAGGAGATATATGTGTGAAATGTATGTTATCTTTTAGTTTTGGGCTGTGTGATGTGTGCATATTTCTGTGTGTATGTGGGAAACCTCAACACGCATGCAATTAGTTCTCTCTAGTGTGGTTGAAAAATATGATGTGTATAATATATGCACAGTTCATCAACACTTTCCGGGTTATTTGATGCTGAAGAATATTTTAGATTGGACAAATATTTTTTGGCGGGTAAATATTTTTTGGCGGGTAAATATTTTTTTGAAAATACAAACAATTTTTCCAGATACAAGTTTGAAAATTTAGCACATGGTCAAGGGTGGTGATGGATTCATACCGTTACCGATGATATTTATGCATAAAGGTATGTAACGAAACTGACTGGAAATCGAACTTGGCTGCCTGATTTCAAATTTCTAATTACTATCCACTACACTGCCAGCACATCTGACAGGATGACAAAACCAGATTAAATTACAAAGCTTCCCCCCTTTATTCCGGCATCTATAGAGTTTCAAGAAAAAGACACCAGAAATAAAATCAAAAATATGATCAGAAAGTTACTGCTGTGTTAGAAAACACTCTACGATTTACATCAAACAGAATTTTCAATCAGTCGCTGTTGGTTTAAATAAATTCAGAAACTTTAAATGTTGCATCCCCTAAACGTAGTTAAACACGCATTTCTTCGACATTCAAATACATGGTGCCCGAGGTTCTTCACAAATCTTTTGTAAATGATTCTTTTTTCTCTAAAGTGAAACGGCTGGAGATCATATGACAACTGAAACTATATTGCAGTATCTCTAAGTTAATATGAATACATTTCCGCTTCTCTCGAAAACTGCGTAATGGCTATTATAATAATGTAAAAACCTTCTCTATACTGCCGTACAAAATCCTTGGGTCGCTTTGATAAATTAATTATTTTTGTTAATTTTACACCCAAATCGAGAGTGAATACTAGTGATTATGGCCTTTTTTTTTATATTCAAGCTGCTTAAAGTGGTGATCGTCTTTTAAACGGCACATACGAAAACGCAAAAGATGATGTTCAAATCCTCAAGGTCCACACACGTTACGGATAAAAAGCATACTGCTAAACAATCTTAACTTCTTAATAAAATAAAGATGTATAATCATCTTTGCGCAAAACCTTTGCACGCCATTGTATGTAAGACGTGTGTCGAATTCTACGGTCGTTTCAAATCATAAAACTGCTTTATGTGAAACGATACATAAACAATCAAATTAGATTTTTTTTAAACATAATGATTCTATAATTGATAACAAAAATAGAAGTTTGTTTACATAATCAATATGTTCGCATTCCACACTACTTCACACAAAAGTTTAGGAAGGAAACTTCCCTGAATACTATAAAAGTGCTATCCGCCAATGAAACTGACTGTTTGGTCAGTGAATATCGAATATTTCCATATTAAGATGCTGGTGGCGTAATGGATAGAGACGTGTAATGAGAACTTGGAGAGACGAACTCGAATTCCGGTTGGTTTCGTTATATTTGCTTACCCACAAATAACTTTGGGAAAGTTATGAATCCATATACTCCCCGCTATCGGTTAAATAGTAGAACTTTTATATGGAACAAATCATTGTTATAGTAAACAAAATGTTGATGCACTATTCACTCAGAGAAACATTAATTTTATTTTACTATCGAAAATAAGGTTCTGTTATAAATAATCCACAAAAGTTTGATGGGATTTTAACGACCTATAAATGTATCATTTCTAGAAGAAAACGATCATTATTAGAATTTTCTTGATTATTCAGTAATGCCGCTATATAATTAAACTGAAATCAGGCAAAAGTGGCGAAAAACCTGTAAAACATGTGAAATAATCAAAACGAGAAAGAGTCTATAAGAAGGAAGAAGAGTTTGAAGTCTATATTCATTAACAGCACCAATTTGCATTACAAGACAAAAAAGATGATTTTCCGTAAAGTGTTTTTTAACAGAGGATAGAAAATGTGAAAGCGAAATGCGAACCTAAAATAAAAAACCAATAATGAGAAAAAGGAAAATCCAATTAGAAAGAAATACAAAAATACCGAAATGCTGTAGCATATCTCTCCTCCTATATGGAAGTGAAAACTCGACAATTTCCTCACTAATCACTATAGGTAACAAAAATGTGTTTCTTTAGAAAGACGTTGAGAATACCATGGATGGAGTGAGTAAACAACAAAAAAGGTTTTAATGAAACGAATATTGGGTGTTTAATACTGGTATATTCATTATTTACATTATTCGGTCTATTGTCCTCATCTTTGTCGCCATATTTATTACAACGTTGTAATAAATATGGCGACAAAGATGAGGACAATAGTCCGAATAATGTAAATAATGTACATAATACCTCATCTCAGAAATATAGACAGACCATGGCATATTCATACTTACCTCTATTCTGTCCCACACAGAGAAACTACAACATATGTATACAGTAAGCAATGTGAAAGGAGCAAAAAGAGAAAGAGAGTCTTACTTGTAATATTTCACTACACGAAAAAGTGTAGTTCGGTGGTATTTTCGATCTATCTGGTCAGACCATTTGATTTTCTCTGTATGCCATACCGTTGTGGATTTGGTACGTCTGTCTCCTTCGAAGCTAACATAGCAACAGGTGTGGCCCGACACGTTTTTCGACCAGGCTTAAAAACTAGCAACTTACTTATGACAGTCTATAAGCTGACGTCACTCATCGACTATCATGCGGTCCTAGTCACTTCATCACAAACAAAGCGTGATAATCTACTTTTGTATTCTTACAACGATTTCCACTGATGATTTATGGCCTACGACTCAGTACAAAATCATCCGCTCAAATTCCCTACACTGATGCAGCATTTTTCCCACGTAGGGTCGTAGAATTTAAAACACCGAAGGTCGTGAAAGAAAGCAAAAGAATAAAGGACTAAGCATCAACTGCAAGAAAACGGAATGCATGGTTGTTAGCAAATGCACCAGACCAGATGCAAATTACAAATTGGAGATACCAAAATTCAACAATTCAAATACCTGGAAAGTGATTTAACATGACCAAAACTTTGACGCTGAAATCCAAGGGTGTATTGGGATAGCGAAAGATGCCTTTCAAAACTTCAGCAAATTCTTCAGGAAGAGAAGCACTTCGTTAGAACCCCCCCCAAGAAAAAATGATTAATAAACTGCATAGTAATATTCCTACTATATGCCTCTAAATACTGGGTAATATCGTTAGTGATTACTTAAGAGATTAAAAAGAAGTGAAATGTGGTTTATAGAAGGATACCGTGAACCGAATACGATAGTAACTACAAAAGTTTGGTTTGGTTTACGGCACATCAACCGCAATGGGTCACTTAATGCCGACAACTGTTTTTTTCTTTTTTTTTCTGGTAATATTTTTGTTTTATCAAAAATCTATTTCTGTCAATATCTTTTTCCTCAAAAATGTACAGCTGGTAACAGTATTTTTCCAGAAACGTATAGCTGATAATATTATCTTTTCAAAAACGTATAGCTGGTAATATTATTTTTTCGAAAACGTATTATCAGACGCCTTGCTGTTGGACGCAGCCCATCGTCCCACCCAGGACGCAGATGTAGTTCATCGTCATACACAGGACGCTGATGAAGTTTATCGTCATAAACCATGACGCGGATGTAGTGTTGGTGCTAACTATTTACCCATAGCTGCGACCCTAACAGGTGCTGCCACCCTGGGTGAGGGTGGACCTGGGAATACCAGCAATTAAGAGGTGGTTCCACGATCGTCAAGACCTCCTGATCAGAGGCCTTGGTGTTGGACGTAGTTTATCGTCATACCCAGGACGCGGGTGAAGTTTATCGTCATACCCAGGACGCGGATGTAGTTTATCGTCCTACCCAGGACGCCTACAAAGACTTAGAGAAATCTGAAACAAAATAGACACTTATACTTAGCATCAAGAACAGACAATTAATATTTCAAGGGCCCATAAATAGGATAGTGTGCTTGGCAAAATTTAAGTTATATTAATACAGAAGGCGCTTACCTCCCTTTGGCGGAGATAATTCACATGGGTCATGTGACGGTCGCTTAATGACGTCACTTCATAACGTGACGAAAGCACTAGTCAATTTTCTGCTCATTTACAGCAAAATTACCAAACGCTAAGTTTGTTTAATTTAGACGGCCCGGCCCGAGGCTAAATTTTCCTCGCTTCCAGCTTACATGTCCGTAGTGACGTTTCTATTTGGAAATATACGTTTCCCAGATATAGAATGAACCTCTAGATCGCAGTCCTCAATTTAGGAAATCCCAAGATCCGCTGTTTCTTGTTCAATGCCTGGGACATAGATAAATCCGACTCGTTTGAATCTGAAGTCTTAAAAATGTCTTCTCGAGATACAGGAATATCTACCGTTTTGTTTCTCATTACACCCTGCTTTACTGCGATATGTGATATATTATTCTCCGCGTGGAACATGTATATATAGTTTGGTGTATGTCTTTTTCAAATAGAAGTCTATTTGAGAAGAAAGCGTTTTGTTATTCTTCTTTCAACCATTCCGTTTCATCCGTGATCTACGGTGTTATTATATCTCGGATATAACTCCCATAACAGGAAGAAATACAATGAGGATAATAAAACTTGCTTCACTTGCTCTGCCGTTACAAAGGCAAGTGGGACAAAAGAAAACAACACCTAAACTACATAATGAATGCAATGTCGTGTAACAATGAGAAATTTAATAAAAGATTAGAACCTAGTTCAGATATGCGACTTTAATTACTTACGATTATAATATTGCACGTGAACGTATGCAACACAAAGAAACATAAATTATCTTTGAGAAAATAATAACACAGAACGATAATAGTCTCAGATTTAAGTTCAATCGAATGACATTGTTATAGGACATTGTCATATTCTTTCTTCTTAAGCTATACTGTTTACATAACGACCGTAGGTTGTAAAACATAATTCCCCCTGACGGGGAAAAAAAACGAAAAAAACATGAAGAGTGAATTAATAAAACTTTATAAAGAAACATTTATAGAATAAAAATATTTTTGTATAAAAAGGACTGAGTAAATACGATGAGATATACAGTAAAATACACTTCAAAATAGTACTTACTACAAATATTGTACCAGCAACGTTACATATAAGTTTTCTATCACTGTCTAAATTTTAATTTTTTTAATCTCTACTAGAAGTTTGCGGATCGAAGTTCAATCAATAAATTTCAGAATCAAAGATAGACATTTTTCATTCTAATCCTGCTTTCAAAACATTTTTCTTCTTTTATTTTCCATGAAGAAATGTGAAGGATTAATACTTATTTTTCGCAAGAATTGACTTAGTAAACACAAATGCACATGAAAAATGGCAAACTTAAGTTCACAAAAAGAAGTATAATTTTTTTTGTTAAATTAATGATAACAAACAAGTCATTGTAAGTGCGCAGAAACGAATCTTTCGCGGGTAAGTTTCCATATCATAGTTTTGAATGAGAAAAGTATATTTTTTTTTACTTAACTGATCAGAACAGAGTTCATAAGGTAGAGTGAATTTCTTGATGTACAGGAGATGAAAAGAAAAAGAAGTTTTTTTTCTTTTCTCAATGTATAAAAACTTCTACTAAAATTGACTTCATTTTATTGGGGCGGCTGAAGTGAAAGCTAAAAGAGAAAGTGTTCCTTTTCGTTTTTACTTCGAAATGGTCCCCAGAAATTATGGAATCATTTTGGTTGGTTAATAAATTTAATGAAAAATCATGTGTCAGATTCACTAAGCCATCGCAACTTTTCAGCAGCAGTCATAATTAAGTATATAAGTGGTTCTAGATGAATTAGTGTATTAAACTTTTCGATGAAAGATCAGGTGCTATATTATAAGAGTGTGTTGAAATGTGACTTGATACAACTAAATGGTTTTTTCATTGTTTACTTTGAATTTAAATGTTTTGTTGTGGAATGATTTTTAAGTTACATATCCAAACGCCCTCATTTCCTGGATGTTGAGGTAATGGAAATAAATAAAAAAAAATCTCATGACTATGGACAAAACGAAATGTAAAGACTCAATGCAGAGTAATTAAATTAATGATACTTTAGTAATATATACTAATAAGAGTGCTTTAGTGGTTTGTCTTACTAATTAACTCATAGCTGGAGGTAAATGAGTTGGAGTCATACCTCTCCCAAAGATATTGCGAAATCTATTGTTAGTGAATATAACGAACCCAACCAGAATTAGAACACGACTCACCAATTAACAACTGCGAATCTATATTTCATTACACCCCACGTATATCCCAGGCTTACCGCACCTGATATTCCCAAGTGGCAACCAATTTAGTTACTGACTAGTCTCAATGTTGTTACAATTCGAAAATCTTGTAGGAACAGGTGGGTGATAATGGAATCTCTCTCTCTCTCTCTCTCTCTATATATATATATATATATATATATATATATATATATATATATATATATATATACCTCAGACGCAGACACACACACTATAGTCCGTCGAAGTTGTTGGCCGGCAGTCGTTTGCGCCTTGGAAGGTAAGTGCATAAGTCCGTCGAATCGTTAAATGCGTAAGTTCGTCGAAGGCCTTCGTTCGCGGTCGCCGGACGCCCGTAATGCGCCTTAGAAGGTAAGTGCGTAAGTCCGTCGAAGTTGTTGCCCGGCCTTTCGTTCGCCGTCACCGGACGCCCGTAATGCGCCTTAGAAGGTAAATGCGTAAGTCCGTTTAAGCGCCTCCGCAGTAGTCATTGGTTGTCATATATATATATATATATATATATATATATATATATATATAATATATATATATATATATATATATATATATATATATATATATATATATATATATATATATATATATATATATATATATATATATAATATATATATATATATATATATATATATATATATATATATATATATATATATATATTATATATAATATAATTCCCAAGAGGATAGAATCCAGGTAATACTTAATGTTTTTGAATTTGTAGGTCTGATGAATTGAATCGTGATTACGATTCCAATGTAATAAATTATAACCATAGAATATTAGTGTTTGAACCTTTTATATATAAAAGGGGAATAGTAAACAGTAAAGATTGTGAAAAATTTAAAACTAAAAATGAAATTTCAAGAAAAAATTATATATAAATTTTTTTATGATATTTGGCATTCCCGGTTCAAAAAATTTTCAGCAAACCCTCCTAGTAAGAATTGATAATTATTGTGAGACCGGAACTACCTACACAATAGACTCTTCCAGGTCTATATTAAGTATGCGGCACAAAACTCTACACAGAGTGACAGAGAGTCAGAGAGATAGAGAGACAGTGAGAGCCGCGTACGACTACCAGTATTGGACACTAACATATAGTCAGCTCCGCTTACATTATCTCTGTAACCTGTTGTTAATATATCTTTCTTACATCTAATCCGTGTTCCGTGTTTTCCTTCTGTGGTCCCAACTTTGGCCCCACATCAATAATAATGGCCAGAAACGCGTGTGCAAAATAGAAATTGATGATATGTATTACTCTTAAATGACAAAGGATAGTTGTTTTTAATTTTGTTCCTCCTCTGCTCACTCACTCTAAAATGTTATCTGCTAATAAAGCGGAATGTTTTACTCGCAAATTCTTTTCCATTTCTATTCTTGACATCTATCATTGCCTGACTTTTCCGTTAAATCTACGTCTCTGGTGTGTGGTTTCTGCTACAATCTCTAAACTGGATCCTCACAAATAATATGGATTTGATAGTCTGCTTGCAATAGCTCTTAAGAAATGTCGGTCTGAATTATCTTGTTACTTCATGCTTTCTTGCTTATTGAAAATCATCTTCTGCAGTTCCAGTCTTTAAGACCTCAGGCGAACCAGCGGATCCTTATAATTTTCGGATCATTAGGCTTCTACCCCGTTTAAACAAATGACTAGAGACTCTAATCAAATCCCAATTAGTTAAGAATCACTCCTTGCTGAGTCTTTGTGCAAAGAATCAAAATGGATTTTCTCTTATCTTGGTTTGGTTTGCTTTATTTTGTTTTACGGCTTATCAACCTAAATGGGTTATTTGATGCCGACAAAATTTTTATTGCTGGTAAAATGGTTTTCTTCAAAAATCTATTTCTGTGAATACTTTTCCTTCAAGATATCTATAGCTGGTCATATCTTTTTCAAAGCATGTATAGATGTTTGTATTGCTGGTACTTTTTTTAAAGTAGTGCTGATAATAATTTTTTCTTCAAAAATTATTGCTGCTAATAATTTTTCTTTTTTTACAAAGCATTTCTGGTAACAAAACCTATTTTTACATAAGTTTTGCTGTTAAATATTTGCCCATAGCTGGGACATAAACAGGTGCTTTGACCTCGGGTGTGGGTGGACCTAGGAACACCAGCAATTAAAAGGGGGTTCCACACACCTCAAAACCTCCTGATCAGAGGCCTTGCTGTTGGACGTAGTTTATCGTATTACTAAAGACGCGGGTGTGGTTTATCGTCATACCCAGGATCTAGGTTCACTTCTGATATATTATCGATGAACAAGAATCTCAAGCGTTACATTAGAATTGGGAACTGATGCTGTTTCTTTGTATATCCCGAATGCATTTGACAGGGTTTGATCTGCAGTTTATCTTCAAAATTAGAGAGATTGTGGTATTTTTGGAAGAATTCATTATCTAGCTCAATTTTTCGTCCCAAATTGCAAAATGAGCGTCTAGAACTGCGGCTCTCCTGGAATGTTTACATTAATGCGGTTGCACCCCCACCTCGTGCTCTACCTTGGACCAATGTTGCTTCTAATTTTCTTCAACGACAATTCCGATAGCATCCGTTCTCAACTCAGTATCTATGCTGATGACAAAAATATTTATTCCTCTTTTAAGGGTAAGTTTGTTAGGTTCGATAATATCAAATTGGCAGCTGCCCTAAAATATGACGTCCAAACTGTTGTTAACTGGTGCAAAGAATGGTTTGTTAATTTTATCATTTTTACTTTGCAGCATCATGGCTGATAAAAAACACCAAGAGCGTGGCCCATTGCTCCTTCTCGGACTACCCTTTTCTTTTGATATGATGTAGAGATATTAGATCGAATTATTTGCTAATTCTGCAAGTAGAAAGATGTTTCTCTCTGTTGTGCTATGCTCATCAGTATCTACTTGCATATTTAAAGGTCTGTCATTCGTCCATGTACTGAATATTGCTACCACATCTGGTCTGATACTTCTGCTATGTATTTAGAGATTCTTGATAAAGTCCTTACCTAACATTTCGGCTTCAGCTTCTTTCCCATATCTAACTAGTGGTGATTATGGCTCTCCACAATTTCCTATACTTGCTCTTAGGAAATTTAGCTTTTTACCGATCATTCCCGCGTACTCTTCAGCCATCCGTTAACTAAGCATTCAATATGTTCTGTGAATATCAAGTTCCTCAAGTCTTTGGTTTAGTTTTTTTTGTTTTGTTTTACGGCATATCAACCTCAATGGGTCATTTAATGCCGAGAACATTTTTTTCCCCTTGTAATATTTTTGTTTTGTCAAAAATCCACTTCTGTTGTTTTTTTTTTCAAAAATGTATTGATAGTAATATTATTTTTTCAAAAACGGATAACTGGTAATATTATTTTTTTTTTTTTTTTTTAAATGTATAGCTGGTATTATTTAAAAAAAAACGTACAGCTGGCAACATTATTTTTTCATAACCGTATTATCAGAGAGCTTGCTGTTGGACGTAGTTTATTGTCATACCCAGGATGCGGATGTAGTTTATCGTCATACCCAGGACGCGGATGTAGATTATTGTCATACCCAGGAAGCGGATGTAGTTTATCGTCATACCCAGGAAGCCTTAAGTTTTTCTTTCACATAATGTCCTAAAAAATTCAGCTAACTTTTTCTGATTCATTTCTTATCTAGGTCTGTAAGGAGACTATCCAGCAGTCACAGCTATATAGGAGGACTTGGAAGTTTAATGCACTTTTTAAGTATGTCGTTAGATTTTGGTGTTAAATTTTTAAGATGCTTCGTATTATCAAGATTTTTGTACTTGCAAAATTTCCTTTGCTACTCTTTCTATGAATTTCTGCAAATAACATGCTAGGGAAGTTTTGAATCATATACTACTAAAGCTTTATATCGCATATTACAGAATCTGTAACTTTAAATGAAATAGCTATAGCGTCTTCACATTCCTCTGATATTGTGAAACAATTTCGCTTTTTCTGTCTGGTATAATTCTAAGACGCCTTCTTAATATAGTTAGATGTGTATCCTTCATTTAGCACATTCATTGCTTCACATCCACCTTGTGCAATGGCTGTGCATTCAGGGAAAAGAGAGTTAAGGTGCCATTTAAAAGTAAAAAGAGCGATAAATATTGCGACTTCTCAATGTGATTTTACGTTCTCTGGAATGTGGGTGTACGGTAGGTGAATGCTTATATATCATATATCATTATATATATATATATATATATATATATATATATATATATATATATATATATATAACTGATTTAAAATATGGTTTCTTTGCTACAGAGTAATTACCATGTTTCAGAAACCGAAGATAAAATATTAATTATATAATTTATATAATTATGAAACAGAACTAATGCTTTTAATTTAATTATATAATTAAATTTGAAGTTTTTAGCTTCGGTTTTTGAAACATGATAATTCTTGTGTAGCGAAGAAACCGTATTTTAAATCAGTTAATTTATAATAGTTATGCTCTGTAAATTTACATTGAGCACCTGTTTTGTAAAAATAAAAATACCAATAAGAATACTGGATTATATATCTTACTGTTCTTTCTTTTTATTGCAATATATATATATATATATATATATATATATATATATATATATATATATATACAATCAAGACCAATTTTAGGAAAATCTATGACAAATTGGAAGAACTTTTCGTTTAACGCGTTTCATCACTTACGACAATGCGGGATATTTAATAACAAAAATGAAATCAACTAGGTTATGAAAGTAAACTTATATTAAAAAAAATGATTAAAATGTCAGCATCCTCTGTCATTGTTTGCATGTGTATTCACATTAACGTAAACCTCACCCAAGTTCTAAAAGCGTAGCGGAAAACATTTTCCATTTGGTCATAGATTTTCTTTAAAATTCTCTGCATTACAAAGTTCAATGACACCCCCATACACGTAATATAATAGCATAAAACGTCACAAGACATGAAGTTGTATATGCTTGTATGTTTCGATGTTTGTTTTGGCCATACCACTAAGACTAGCGCCTTCATATCACAAATGTTGGAGATCGAGAATTTCACGATGTTATGAAAATATGTACGCCGAGCCGGATAGAAAATAAATTTAGTAAATATAAAGACTGAATTCATTTTCTACCATTCTCGGCGTATATATTAAAAAAGAATGTTTGGGCACCTTGGGGTGGTGTAATGGTTAATAAGCTTGTCTCGCTACCATGATTACGACTAAGTAGTGAGTTCGATCCTCACTCGGTGCCTCATAATTTCGGCCTTGTCCCACATCTGAGCAACGCTTGGAAAATCAATATTTGGGTAACTCGATGTGCTGTAATGGTTAGCAAGCTTGTCTCACTAGAACGATTACGACTGAGTAGTGAGTTTGATCCTCACAAAGTGCCTCATACTTTCAGCCTTGTCCCACATCGGCGCTACGCTTGAAAAATCACTATATTAAAAAAGGATGTGCGTTGTGGTTTAATGGATATCGGCTCAGTGTGAGAACTCGATGAGCCGAGTTCGAATTCCAGTTGAGGTCGTTACATTCATTTACGTAGAAATACCCTTGGGAAAGGGTATTTGTATCTCTCCTACCCGCAGCTATTGGTTGAATAGCAGGACAGACTGGGTCTTTAGCCTTGTTTGGCAACCAATCTATTGTTGAAAGAAATAGCAACATACTGCGGGAAAAATACCTGCCTCCTCAGTCATGTAAGGAAAGATAGTGTGTATAATGTAACTGACTAAGTGAAACATAAAAAACACTTGAAAGGTTTTTAAGAAAAGAGGAAAATATGTATTCTTATCAGACATTTAATTTTATCCTCACAGGAAAGATATAAGAAATTTATTAAAAGCTAGAAAAGACAGGAAATTGTAGAGAGTCATAATCGCCAACATCCTTAAGGGAGACAGCTCTTGGAAGAAGAACGAAATATAAATAAATTTGAATTATCGGAAGTTTTTTATTAAATAGAACAAAAGTATTCTATTTTGGTAAATTTTAACTTGTCTGCAAAAAATAAAAATAAAAAAAGACCGGTGTGTTGAAAGACGGTTACTTTCATGACGTCACTATTATTTACACTATTTAAATTATTCGGACTATTGTCCTCATCTTTCAAGAATAGAAATGAATATAATATGGGAACCAGTAATAAGGAGCGCCAGAGAAAAGCGATAATAACAAAAAAAGTTGCAATATGAGCTCTGGTAAAAAACATGTAATGATAACAGCAAAAAAAAATGCAATACGAGCACTGGTAAAAAAATGGTTGCTGAAGACATTAGTTTTATAATACCCAGGAATTCACACACAGATGTCCTCAAGGACACATGGCACAGTGGATAAAGGCGTTAGGACCCGTAGAGTGTGATTTCAATACTCAGTGGAGAATTTGGAGAAGGGAATTAACAGGGGATAACTGACAACTGACATCCATTAAAAATGGCACGTGGAACTAGAACAGTCTGTCCCAGTGAGCGAAATAAAGAGTTCAGTTCAACATTTCAACCGCCTGCAGAAGTCCGAAACGTAATAGATATGGCGAAAAAGATGAGGACAATAGACCGAAAAATATAAATAGTGTACATAATAACTCATCTCAGAAATATAGACAGATATCGCTTTTATTATATGTAATGTTGGTTCCATCGTCGATGTTTATTTAGAGGATTATACAAATATTTGAACCATGTACAATACGATATTTACTATTTACTTTTTATAAAGATTTAGTATTTTCGATTTTAGTAAGTAATAAATTTGAAAAGAAATCTTTTTAGTAAAAAAATTACAACAAATTATAAAATATTACCAAAATATTTAAACTAACTACAATGTAATATTTATCATTTACCATTTTATAAATAACTAAGAAATCAACATATTTATTCATAATTTTATAAAAATATTAATGAACTAAAGAACAAGAATCGTTGAATATATATATATATATATATATATATATATATATATATATATATATATATATGGGATGCCGATATATAACTTTTACATATCAAGAAATGTTTTGGAGAAAAGATATATGACAAAGTGATAGAAGATTTCGTGTGATGCACTTCATGCCTCAGGACTTCATGCGACGGGGTTCGGTTAAAAAGATATGGCAATGTATTCGCACGAACAAGAGAGGATGGAAATTTTAAATTTAGAAAAAGAAAAACGTATCTGAATTAGATTGGCGACATTGAGTGTCCAAAACATACAAAAAAGATATATATATATATATATATATATATATATATATATATATATATATATACACACATACAGTTTTGCGATGGGTAAATTGTCGCCGTTTTATATTTTAATTTCGCATTGTTTGGTTGTTATTTTGTCGACTACACTGTATAGTAATGTCAGTCAGGCATCGTATGTGAGAAAAATTCAGAGTTTTTGGCTGAAAACCTAAGTAGAGTGCAGAGGATTCAGAATGAGTTGGATGAGTCTAATGGTGATTACGAATGTACGGCCTATCTGAAAACTCACTCTAATCGTTTTGATTAGAAAATAAATTCCAACTTTGTTGGCTAAGGCATCAGACCCAACAGGGAAGCCTACATTAAGTGCCTTGTAGTGGTAATACTCCCTGGGTCAAGAGGGTGGATACTAGAAGACTCTATGGCTGACAACAGGATTCTGCATCATGCCACACAAGCAAGATGACTTATTCCTGGCTCTCAGCCAATTACTATGACCACATCAGCTTTTATATCTGGCCATTTAACTCCTCATACTGCAACCCCGTTGATTATTATGTGTGTGGCGCAGTTGAGCAAGAAACCAACAAAATTCCTTGTAACATCAAACATAATCTGAAGGTAAGGCTTAGGGCAGAATTCACCAAATATAAACAAGGAGACAACCCAGAATATTTGTAGGAGATCCCGAAGCCTTCTGGAGGGCGTGGCTGATGCTAATGGCGACTTATTTTATTTGGTATTTCAAGATATTTTTTGTGAAATTTTAACAAATATATCTGTTGAAATGAGATGGCAGTGTTATTTTTATTTTGGCGTAATTTAGACGACAATTTATCCATTGCACTCTGTATGTATATACCAATGATAAGAATAAAGGCTAAAGCTTAAAATAAGTTTATAGTTTGAAATATTACAGTGAGGGCTCAATGCCAAAATCTATGGGCCTGCAAATAATAATAGTAGTAGTAGTAGTAATAATAATAATGATGATGATAATAATAATAATAATAATAATCTGCTACTCAGAGTTTTATTCAATAGCAATCATCCGCCTAATAATTGCCATTGCATGAAACTCTGAATAGCGGATTTATATATATATATATATATATATATATATATATATATATAGGTACATGTGTGTAAAGGAAATCAACATATATTTGCACGACAAACGCACACACACACACACACACACACACACACATATATATATATATATATATATATATATATATATATATATATATATATATATATCATAAATCATTCTTTTATGTGATAAGTCTTGATCTTATGTTGGTATGTCTGACTATGAACAGCTATCATTAACTTATACGTTCAATTTTCATCTCGTGCCAATTCGGTTGTAAATAGATTTTCTCTTTGATGTGCTATTGGTGCGGACAGAAATCATTAAGTCCAATTAAATGAAATAGAAAATGGAAAAGCGTGTAGAAAATCTTATACAGTTACTCTCAATAAACCCATTAGAGCGACTGATGGACATCCGGGCACTGACCTTAGTTCAATATCAATTATTGGTATTTATGAATAAATTCTACATAATATTCTAGTATTTCATTCAGATTCTTTAACTTATTTTTATGTCGTGGGTATTATTGTCATGGACGTGGTTGTCGTCATCTTTCTGTGTGGTTCGTCTTGGTTTTTATGAGACCATTGTCTGCAGGCAACCTTTAGCCGCATCTACAGAGATTTGACGAGTTTATTTTCGTTAGAATACAAGGTCATATTAGATCGCCTGTGAAAAGCTGATACAGATGAAGATGTGTGAGTTAGTTCCCATCACGATCAAAATTTTGAATGATATAAACACAAAATCTCTTGTGACACAGGCAATACGACTCTGCCGATAAAAGTAAATGTTTTAAATATATAAAACAGTATACATTATATATATATATTTATATATATATATATATATATATATATATATATATAATTCTTCTTGAGCATATCGCACTTCCATATGCGCGGTAAAATCGACATTGTTCTCCTGCGGGAAGACCAGAGATAGCGTCAAATCATCCTCATTTTTCAAGTCTCTCAGGACATAGACGATTTGATTGTGGCAAACAGAAGATAGGTTAAATAAATTCAAACACGGAAAATGCATGCCTGTCAGAAAACAACAAACAGGTTAAGATGTGAGTAACGTCAAATTTCTGAAGGTGACAGAAAATTAAACCATCTAGAATGTGTAGAACCAGGGGAAAGGAAATGTAGCACACAATCAAATGTCATATCGGAATATCGAAAGAGGACTTCAAAGAAACTAAGCAAAATATTAAGATAATGAAATTCAGTCAGAATCAAGTGTTCTGAGTCCAAACTATTTTCAATTCTAAATACGTTTACATCAGCGTATGAACGGAATTCCATGAATTCCGGCGTAATCTCACTTTTAACCTATGTTCTTCATTTATTTGTCTATTTATCTTCAAACTCAGACGTAAATTTATATATTGCATTGAATACTTTGATGAAGAAGAGAACTATGGTGGTATATATGTGAATCTAGAGAACATTGGTATAAAGAGTAAAATAAATAAAGAGAATAAGAATTAAAATTACACTGATACTTTCAATCATAAAGAACCTGCCTAGGGCACTTCGACATGGTGTAATGGTTAGCAAGCTTTTTCCACGAGATCAATTGCGACTGAGTAGTGAGTTCGATTCTCACAGGGTAACCAATACTTTCAGCCTTTTGCCACATTTAAGCTAAGCTTAGAAAATCATTTAGAGACGGGAGACGTGGTACAATGGTTAGCGAGATTGATACGCTAGAACGATTGCAAATGAGTAGTGAGTTCAATTCTCACATGGTAACCCATACTTTCGGTCTTTGCCTCATCAATCTACGCTTAGAAATTCGCCATAAACAACTTATTTAAATTTCTGTATCAAATAATGAGGAAAGTGACATTGAATAACATGCCATTCAGAGAGAATAACGGTGCCATGCGAAGACGAATTTACTTTACAATGAATGTATAGCAGAACAGCAAAAGTGGTACAATTAGAGATAAATATTACTTAGCTGAGCAGTACAGAATACTGCGTCCATATTTTGTAGGGACACGGCCCATAAAAGAAGAAGCATTATTTCTGTGTACATCTTTTTATTTCTGGAAAGATACATTTGTCATTTCTCGCATGTTTCAAGAAATTAATTCTTCCGAAGTCACCTTGCTTGCTACGTGTTCCGAAATCATCTGGCGTGCTACGACGTTCGACCCTTCGGTAGGAATCGAAACTGCGTCACTAAGGATAGTGAGAGACACTATTTAGGCGCCTTATCGCTTGGCCACGCAAATACTGACGGTCAGGTGAAGCCAATTTCATGCTTTCACGCGAAATTTATTACGTCATAGATTTCATGTCTGCATACAGTTTCGTATCCAAACTTAAACAAGGAGATTTTCTTATTTAATAAGACTTATCGAACATTCGCCGTTTAGCGAAAATAATTAAATATATTGTTTAAAATATAAATGGAGCATCTACTCAAATAAGAATATCCATAAATACTAACGTTTAAAGGGATAAAATATCTGTCGGATTAATAACAGTCCAATTCTAATATATATATATATATATATATATATATATATATATATATATATATATATGCTTCAAGCTTTATTTTAGAGGATACCCGTATTAGAGTAGATGTTCCATTCTCTAAACGCCAAAATATTTATTAAAGAAAATGTGCCTTCCAGCAAGATACGAACGAGCGGGAAAAACCACCTTCTTACCCGACCTGCTTTAACCGGTCGGCAACGAAGAGTGCCACAAATTAGCATAATTCTCTTTACTATTTCAAACGCGCAAATCGATCGAGTCCTCTTTTAACGCGCGGCATAGGAAAGCCAACCTCGAGTCGTTTCGATAAATCACCAAGTGTGACATTCCCAGCCCCTCATAACACGGACGATGGGCACAGTTGTCTCTGCTGATGTTATGCTTGCGAGCACCACACGAAATGGCCTTTCTACGGTATTTGCAGAGAGGAAGTACAGATAACCATTTAATAATGTGGGAAAAGCTTTCGGTGCCAAGTCTGGACGACTGCTCCGTCCGTTCCCTTTACCTCTGACGATTTCTGGAGACACAGCCCGAACGACACTTCAAGAATGCGGACCGGTCTGTCAGTCCAACCGGAGGCCCCTCTAATAGCGACTTCTTCCAGGAACCTAACCGCAAGCCGGAAGACTTGCGGTTAATCTTTGCCCCCGTCCAAACACCTTCTGTACCACCTCAATGTCGCTGCAGTTATAATGGATTCGTCATCGGCGTACGTGGAATCACTGGCTCAGGCTCCACCAGTGACTTCGATTCCACGTAGGGATGGACTGCACGACCAGTCTCTTAGCTGGTGAACGAGAGATTCCAACGCCAAAGCGTAAAGTAGTGGGGAGAGTGGGCACCCTTGACGAAACGACCAAGACTTCGCGAAAAAGCTCGATCACTTTCCGTTCGCCTGTACCACAGCACCGGGAGAGGGATATAGGCAGCTGCAGAAGTCGGGTTTGAATCCGGAGGACAGCAGCCAGGTATACCTTGCACTGATCTCCATTAATTTTCGGATTGCCCTTTGTTTCAAACGCTAGGATTGCTTTCAATTGTTCGAATTGTTCCCCTCACAGAACATGTCTAAATGCGTCCCAACATAATCTCTGTTACTGACTGCAAGCGCTCCATCAGGATCTTGGGCATTTTTTTTACTCTGTGTTTTGCAGACTTATGGGTCTGTAATCATCTAATTCCTGCCTACCATTCTTGCCCGTTTTCAACAGCGTGATCACCTACCGGAATCAGTTGTTGACCACAACAGTCAAAATCGGCATGAAGATGTGTGACAGCCTCGAGTACAATTCATAGGGCAAACCATCAAGTCCCGGTGACTTGACATTGCAAAACCTCTTCCATGCCAAGTAGACTTCGCCCTTTCTCACACTCACAGCTAGTCGCTTCAGTCAGTAAAAACCGAGGAAAGTCAGTCGAATAGCTGCGAGAATCTTCTTCACAGAGTCCAGACTACTTGGTAAACCGGCTTTCGAAATGTCACCGAAACGTCATGGACATCTCATCAGTTGACCTCAGAGTACGCAACCCCCAAGTTCTTGACTTCCCGAAAGTATCGATCGGAACGTCAACGGATCTCTTCCTTGCGTAATTCGGCGCCCATGTTCCCAAGCTTCGTTAAACATCTTGTTTAACTTATGCCTAACTACCTGACTCTGGTGGCGCTCGCTAGCAGCACGCTCCAAAACAAGCCTAGCTAATATTATTTTTAGCGACCCCTCCCTCCAGCCTCCGCCCGGAACAGACTATCTTTGAGAGCCTTTACCTTCTTAGCCATATCTCGTTCGAGATGCTGACTATTTTTGGTGATGAAGGACCTAATGCTATCCTTAAGCCTCCTCCACTTCCTATTCCCAATAACCACCCCACGAGTTTCCGCTGTAATAATCAATTTGCTGTTGCCTGAAATCCCACATGCCCACTAAAGACAGATTGAACTTCCAGTGTCAAGCCATTCTAGGCCTAGCAAATAATGCCATCCGGGTATAGACGAGTCTATGGTCCAAATAGCCTAACCAGTCAAACCTGGAACAATCTAGTAAATCTATATCGGCCCTTCTCACTAACATTCTGTCCAGGTAGCTGGCTACCCGAGTAGACGGCCACCTTAGTGCTCTCGTCCGCATCTTCCGCCCTGGTTACGATCGCCTGACTCTCTTCCCGTCCTTATGTCTATGTTTGGGTTCAGGATGGTATTCCAGTCTCCCACTAAGACTAGAGCATATTTGTTTCATGTCATGTTTACTCTTTCTGAATAAGATTAAAGATGCGCCCTCCTTTGGTCTAAAGCGCGTCGACTCTAAAGACGGTTTCTCCTGTTGACGAAAATAAATAACATATGCTGCTTAATAAATAAACGGAACATCTACTCATATATAGGTATCCACTAAAGATAACGTTTTTATTAATGTTTAATATTTTTAACGTGTTTGTATATATATATATATATATATATATATATATATATATATACATGAATTATTCATACAAAACTAATGCAAAGGTTAATGATTTAAATGGCAAGACATCCATCTTGCAAACGATTCAAATAGTACACAAAAATGCTCTAAATCCGTTATGCATGAGTTGATCCTTGTTTATATAAATTTCTGCCGTATTAAACTACAAGATGTCTGTTCCTACAGACATCGTCAGGTATATAATAGATGTTGTTCTTGGTTTTTTCTCTTAGTAATAAGAGGACATCGAAAATATGTGTATTGTATCCGAAATGCTATTAAAAATGAGTTATTGGTTTTGAACGCGCCAAAGCAACGCTGAGTTTGATTTTGAATTTTTTAAAATGTCTGCGTCTATACCAAATATGGTAATGAACAAATGTTTTTTTACTGGTAAATTTTTTTACTGTCAAAGTGGCATGAACTATATTGTTCAATAATTACAGTAATGTCGCAAAAAAGTCGCACATGGATCAGATATTTAAATTACAATAAACGTGCAATCAATTTACAAATACATGAATTATTCTACAAAACTAATGCAAGGTTAATGATTTAAATATAAGACATCCATCTTATGTCCAAACGATTCAAAAAAAACCAAGAACAACCTCTAAATATATATGACGATGGTATCCACTTGTAGTAAAAAAATTTCTGCCGTTTTTTATATAAACAAGGATTCAACTGTTTTAACGGATTTAGAGGTTTATAATAGATATTTGAATCGTTTGCAAGATGAATGTCAAGAACATTTAAATCTATTAACCTATTAGTTTTTTAATAATATGTATTTGTAAATTGATTGAAAATATATATATATATATAGGTTGGAAAAGGTAGGCAGTATCTTTCCTTCAATAAAACAGATCAGCATTTAAATTTTCCTTGTGTGGTACAATATGGTTCCAATCCAACAACATTATGAAAGTTACTCTGATTATGATGCCTAAAATGCAAAATAATTTGTTTTTCAGATTAACTACATAAAGGTCACAAACTGCCTAAACTGACATTATGTTCCATATATATATATATTTGACAGAAAATTTACCAGTAAACAAGAATTCGCTTATCACCATATTTGCACAATTGGAAAATTTAAAATCAAACTCAGCGTTGCTACTGCACGCTCCAAAAACAATAACTCATTTCTAATAGCATTTTCGGATACAACAATACATAGATTTTCGTTGTCCTCTTATTACTGAGAGTAAAAACAAGAACAACATCTATTCCATACCTGAAGATGTCTGTAGGAACAGACTAAAACTTGTAGTAAAATGAGAACTAATGCAACAGAAATTTATAAAAACAAGGATTTTTTCATTCATAACAGGTTCGGGGTTTTTGTATATTATTTGAATTGTTCGCGACGATGGATTTCTCGCCAATTAAATCATTAATCTTTTGTATTTGTTTTTGTATGAATAATTCATGAATATATATATATATATATATATATATATATATATATATATATATATATATATATATATCAATGTCGACTCTAGATCATCTATGTTTATCGGGCTCATTACAATCTTTAACGATGTATACTATTAGTATAACATAGATGCTAAAAAGGATTCTTTCATTTTTTTTTTAAATCTCTGAAAATAAAAAAATCCATTTTGGTACTTTAATATTGACTGTAATAATTGTATAAAAATAAACATTTATTTAAAAAATATGTAACCAATGTTTTTCATATCTATGGCTGTTTGCCAATTTCCATTCTTTGTTGTGTTATAGCCTGGATATCAAGTCCCTGATGGTAGCGTTTGTGTATGCATGTCTATGAGTTATTACGTTTATTCATCTCTCTCTCTCGCTCTCGCTATCTCTCTCTCTTGCTCTGTGATTTTTTACTTTAATTTACTGTACAAATTTATGTTCAGCACTGAAGTCCGATATCATATTTACTCAACACTACCCCAGTCACACACTCAACACAACCCTTAATTCGACGAGTTAAGTGTGATACTTTCTATAATTTTCGCTGAATTTGAGTCTGTCTATATTTAATTTGCCCTTTTTCAAATGATAAATTTCGCTAAAACGATATAATGTGCAGAAAAATGATTTAAAATGGACGTGTGAAAACAATAAGTGTAAATAAAAATGTGTTCTTTGAAAACAAGGCATAAATGTCATTAGAGAATTTTAAAAGATTATTTAGAAATTAAAGCAACAAATATGTTGCCTATTAAGTATGTCTCCATCTTAGATAGTGCTCAGATCTACGCAGCCCGACTAGCCTGATTAATTTTATTTCCTTCTTATTTTTTACTTATTTTCTTACTTTGTTTTTTTTCTTAATTATGAAAAATAACAACGAAATATTTCGTCTATTTTTTGAGGCACAGAGTTAAAACAATTTTAGATTCAATTGAAGTCAAGAATGAAAATGATGTTCACTCACTTGGGCTCGGAGTCGCCACTGATATATATATATATATATATATATATATCGGTCAAAAGCTATAGCCTTCCCTAATATAATTTTTATGCTATTAGTCAGAATTAGTGACATTTTTAATTATACACTAATAAACTCTCTTGTAACTCTTATAGTATATTTGTGGAGTTACCATATATTTCCATGTCTATACTCTTCTTTCAAAATGACTTCGCCTCTAGACATGCCTAAAAAGCAAAATGCTGTCAGAGAATTTCTGTTTCAGCGAAGATAAACAGGGGCTCTTATAGGAAGCTAGTGAATGTTTATGGAAGAGTTGCAACAGATAGTTATTGACTAATAAAACTTATAAAATGTGTGTCAGTGACAGTCTTTTTCGCTTATTAAACTCATATTTATATTTTAATATTTCCTATTTTTATCTATTCCGTCTTTTCTGAGGGGCGAGTAATGGACGTGATAATCAATATTAACAAAGAATTAAACAAAAACATTTTTCAGCGCTTTAGCTAGAGCCAGAAGCATTTATCACAGTAGCGATTTTCCTGACCGGTATGAAACAAGTAAAATAATAAAAGAGTAAACATGCGCGATAAAGTTTATTTTAGATTCTATGTTACGAAAAATAAGCACAGCACTACAAATAATAAAGACTTGAGAATAACCCATTTAAGACTGTTTAACGTAGAAATCAATAAGCAAAAGAAACGCTGTCCTATCGAAAGAATGTAAAATATTCAAGTGTAATAGTCACTCAATGTTGAATATCCTGGGAAGGACGTTTAAAAATCATTTCACCCCCAAAGCATGGCAAGAAAGCCACCAGGACACAAGAGGTTACTGAGTGATAGAGAATATGAGAAAGAACCTCTATTAAGGAGAGAGGACAATAAATGAACAAGAATTAAGAAGACAGAAGATAACTATTGACATGGAATTTAAATTTTTGAAGCACAAAGTTCACTGGGAAACAAAAAGCCTGAAGAGAATCCCACAAGCTAAACTTTCGATAGAAGGAAGTCTTAGCATAGAACTTGCGGTTATATCTAGTCATTTCAAATGCAAAAGGATGAGACCTTGCTGCCAATGTTATACTGTGCTTAAATTCATAAAGATTAGGTACTATAGCGGAAAGATCATCAGTACAATTACTATGAAAGTATTAATAAAAGAATGCAGAGGGAACTGTTACGGCGGTGGAATAGAGACCAATAACATTGCAGAATATTCTTTGAATTTTTTCACGAATCCCTAAATATAAAGCAAGATCACCAGACCCGATGTAGCAGAAATATTTAAAGCAAGGACGAATGGTAAGTTTATATATATATATATATATATATATATATATATAAGATAGATTCTGAAGTATCCCAAACATACACTGGCCGCATAATGCCTGCATACTGAGAGAAACTGAATTCCGTAAATGCATAAACATAGAAAGGGGTGTAAGACAAGGGTGCTTCTTCCCGCGAGACTTATTCAACGTTTAGACTGAAGCAATCCTGGGAGAATTAATCGTCGTACCAGATTCCTTATGAGCACCCAGACTCTCAACAATATTAGATATATAGAAGACAGCATTGATAGCAGATACAGAGAGAAAACTACAGGAAATCCCAGGAAAAGATCACACAAGAAAAACATAAGAAGATAGAATGCATTGTTGTTGAAACTGTCCACTATGCAAATTACAAATTGGAGATAACAAATTCAAACAAGTACAATAAGGTTAGAAAATCCGACACCGAAGATGCAATAGGGTAGCGAAAGATGCTTTTCAAAAGCTAAGTAAAGGATTAAAAAAAAAACAGAAAAATTTCAGTATGAACAAAGAAAAGAGCTCACAACTGTTATATAACCTTAGCTGCTCTATATGACAGTGAATGTTAGATATTATCCTCATATATTAATCCACTGAGAATTACAGCTTGTTCAACCCGACTGCAAATTTGTTATCTGGTATTATGACGATTGTACAGTCATTCTGTATGTTTTTATTACTAAGTTTTCTTCCCTTTTGATGTCAGATTAATATGGCTTGGGCTTTTCTAGTGCTTGTTTCACTTTCCATCTTCGCCACTATGCTTGAGACTTAAGCACCTTGGAAGCAACATTAGCTTGAATTAACTATGGGACATGCCTAATAATCGTGGCGAAGTTGCGACACTTGATTAGCATTGATTGCTTAGAAGGCGTCAATTACTGATCGCTCATACTGACGAGTGAATTTGCCAAATGGCAGTAAGTGTCAAATATTACTTCATTAAATGTTATTCTTATTTGTTCAGAGAGTTCATCTTGAAACCGGTGTTTCTTCCATCAGTTGTAAGGATTTATTTCCTTTTCACTTTGTTCTTCCCAGTAACTTAACTGATAAGCATTCTGGAACTAATTTCAAATCCCCAACTCTATATTGCGATGTCAGTTCTGTACCGATTTTTGATGGGTATTTTGCGATCGCCTTCCTTTGTGTATAATATAGGGTCCAAAATGCAGTAAAGAAACAATTCCCTGAACTGTACCCGGGCCAACAAGCACCTGGTGAATTCCGGAAAGAAATGTGTCTGAAAGATTTTGATAATACCCACATCCCAGAAATTCAATTAGGAATTATGAAGAAAGCATTAATAGGTTTATGACATAAAAATGGAACATATTTAGCACAACATTAAGCATTTCGTAAAGTTAGAAAAGTATCGATGAAATGGAAACTCAAATTAATTGTTACCTACCGTTGTCGACTTTGTCAATGGGTAACACAGATTAAATTGTACTCTTGGAGCCCCCCCCCCAGCAGTAATCATGATCACGTTTCTGGTAAGGATTTAGCGCCGTAGTCGTACCTTTAAACATATAATCCCTCTTCAGAATGATTCTGATTGTTCTACTCCTAGACGAGTTCCCCACCAAAGCTAAATGCTCTGGTCTACTATGCTATTTAACCAAAAGCTTTGACATTTGATAAAGTGAAGAATAGATCGACAGCTATATGATTTTACCGGGGAATGGTAAGGATGCTATAAGATAAAACATGTGAGTAACAAGCAAAACCATAATTAGAAGAAGAGAAGAGAAAGACAGAAGAATCTTCTGTGACGCATATCGATGCAAATGGTCCTATAGAGTTTAACACACACGGGTTATACTGGAGGCGACAGAAGTACTGAGGAAAGCTAGTAACCAACTAAATGAGATTGTTTTAAAATGACTAACATCACAATGGCAAATAAAGGTATGAAAGGATAAAATATATGGAGAGCATGAAAAGACAGATAGTAGTGGAGTGCCATGATCACTTACAAGCTGATATTAATTGGAACATGACAAATTACGAATCAATACTCGTACAACCAGATATCCAAATAAAGATAATTTTATTATCACTATAGGAAGAGGTCGGATACTTTTTAACGAAGCTATGATTCAATTCAGAAACATTCTTGATGCATTGGCTTATTACCAAAGCAAAAAGCGTTTCGAGCTGATCAAAACCAAAATGACTAGCAGAACAGATCAAGTATATCTTGGTAGTGTTCTCAGCTATAAATAATTTCAATTTAAATGTTCACAAGGCAGTCTGTTTTTACTTGGAGGAGGGTAATTTTCTTTATAAAATCCATTTAATGATGGCTTCGGATGATGAAAAAATAGCAGACAAGTAAAACGCCCAAAGTTGGAGCTAACTGCTAGAAATGCTTCTTTTTTTTTTCAAATTTCTCTCAATGTCATTACGAAAGAGATTCTGTAATGAAAAATCCAAAAGTCACGAAGAAATGGTTTGTAAACGTAAAGCATCGCATTTATAGCCAGACCTGCAATCTCCAAGATAACAACTGGGAATTCGTCTACGAATAAATAGTGGTTGTCTGAATTGAGAAATAATATTAATTTATTTTGTAACACCTTGCTCGTAAGATATTCCAGAACAAATCTAAGAAAATATTTTTGAGGTGCATTTAGATTTCGACAACCAAATGGGACTTACATTGTTCAGACAAATGCCTTCAACTTTATTGGCATATTCACGACGTTTCGGCTAGTGTACGCTCCGGCCTTCATCAGGTGATTGTAATTTGGAACTGAACCCTTTATGTCGTACACTGGGGTAGATTGTTTTCCTTCTACATGTCATGCATCTTGGCAATAAGGATGAGGACAACAGTCCAAACAATGTAAATAATGTCAATAACCAAACGGAAATTCTTTAATTGTTAATTAAAGCCTAGTTTATGGTCATTTTTTAAAATCCGATTATCTTTATGCTAAGAAATTTTGTATTTTGTCATTTTTCTATATTTATTTATTGAGAATGTACAATTGTTTAGCATAGAACCATGCATTATAGAGGTATTCTTGTAACAAATAGAACAATCATAATATGAATTGCATGCGTATGTCACGGCAAAACAAAGATAACTACGCTGCCATGAGTAATCAGGTTACATATCTAGGTTAGATGTGTAAAATCGCTTCTGCTAATTTCAAAATTCAAATAGAAATCTGTAGTGCATATGTTGCTGTATATGGTGAACATGTCACAAGTGGGTAGATGATATCGGTCGATTTTAGTGCTTACACTTGAATCCGTACGAATCTGCAGGATGCATGTGTTGGTCTTCCACGTTCATCAGTGAGAGAATCTAACATTATACACACCAAAATTTTGGTTCAAAAGAGGGCGAAATTGTGATAGGTCTAAGGAACTTGATATACTAAACTTGGTGGACTCGGTCACGTGATATTTGTGTGTGACCCTGCTACTGTACACACAGTCAACTTGACGAATGGCTGGAAATTATATTACTGGCAATTCTTAGGAGAATTGGATCAGCAGGAATGCCGGCGACTGAGTAATATACCATATTAGCGCAGGTAGCAATATAGCAGAACTAAATCCATTAATTGTATAGTAATAAATATGTCAGTTTTTCTTTACAGCAGCGAATGTTGGAAGATTTCCTCAACGATGAAGGAGGGACTCGAAGCGACAAGGATGTAGATCTACAGAAGGATGCTAGGGATATCATGGACCGAGCCTGTAAGCAACGATGAGATTTTAGAGAGGTTGCAAACAAGGAGGAGGCTTATACTTGATATGAAGAAGAGGCAGCGGAAGTTTCCGGTATACATAATGAGGAAAGAGGGCTTAGAGAATCTGATACTCGAATAGAGGGAAAGGAATCAACGCGTCACATACCTAGCGGACTTAAGTGGATGACAGAACGTGGTCAAAGGGAGGAAGTAGAGGAAAGGAACTTGTGGAGAGCTTCAAGGGAAAGAGCGAGGTGGAGAGCCATGATCGCCTGCGCCATGAAAGGACATGGCACATAAAAAGAAAGAATACATATGTCAGATTTGTAATTGCTTTTCTAAAACACTCAGAAGAATAAATATGTTAAGACCTGATCGATAATATATGAAATTTACATGACATGTTTCTGGAGTCTCTGGTTTATATGGAACGGACTTTATTTTTAGTTAAGCTTCTTTCAAAAGTAGTATAGTAGTATCAAAATCAACAAGTAGAATATTAATTATGTAAGTGACTATAGAAATACTGAATGATATTTACTGAAGGTTTCTGGTCGTGTTTAATTTGCATACAAATATCGAAGACAGATTAGTGTTGGAAAAGGTCGGCAAAGAGACTGTTATGATTCTTTTAGTTATATTTTTATGTCTATAAAGTTATTCTTTGATTTTGCGTTCTTCCAACAGAAGTAATGATCTTTCGGAATTTGTTTGCCAATCTGATGTAGACGAAGAAACACCGGCTTCACACTCATACGGGAATTGAAAATCTGTCTCTATTCGTCGAGTTCAAACATTTCTCATCTTTCGAGGCTGTTAGCCTACAGCTTCTTCCTAAAATTCTATCCGATGAGGAATTGTAAATTCAACTCTTATCACTAGAAAGAAAACACTCAAATATAATTGAAATCTAAAGTAAATATTGTTTAATTCATTTAAACTTACCGCGTTCCACCTGAAGTCTTAACTAAGCTTTTTTCTGAATTTGTAGCGCGAGGAGTTACTATTATTTTCTCTAAGGAGCCCATTGGAAGTGATAACATTTTTCTTTTTTTAGAAAACCTCCGATAACCACGATATTTTTTATTGAAAAAAACTCAAAAAATTACCGTTTAACACTATTAAGCGTTTCCCCCCAAGCAAGACGGAAAGCCGCTAGGACGCAAGGGGTTACAGAAAATTTGGAGCAAGATCAGATAGGAGTGATAGAAGAAAGGATGAGGAGAAGAGTAGTGGATAGATCAAGGCAACTGGAGATACAGAGGCCAGTGAGAGAGAGAGAGAGAGAGAGAGAGAGAAGAGAGAGAGTACCGGAAACCCCTTCCTAAACAAGAAACAAGGCGTAAGCCTCTACTTATGTCCCAGAGAAGGGGGAGGAGTGTTAACCAGGCGGTAGGAAAGCCTACCTACTCCTATTACATATAACACATACAACAACAACAAAAACAGAGGTAACGATGAGAGGGGGAGGTCATTTGCAAAGAGTCCTGGTTGACTATCATTTACCTTTTCGCAACATTAAGTTAAGTTTTAACTTAGTATAAGTCCCATTGTCTATTCTAAAAAGAAATTGAAGAAAATAAAGTTATCCGGATTTATTGCTATGTCATAATAAATGCCCCAACATACGTGGCAGCGAGTGTTTGTCCGCTTTCTTCCTCATGATAACAAGTGAATGTACAGCTTACCTTAACTCCAAGCATCGACCTGGTGGGGGGTGGGGATCAACGGCCAATCCACCGCCCTTACCAAATAGTGGACTTGGGAGGGATGCTTTTAATAAAAATTAAGAACAACAGGAGAAAGAATGGTGGCGAAAATAAATTCCAAGTTCAAAAATTTTATCAAGCAACAATAGTCGGCCACTAAATGATGAGAATACTGACGAGACACTTTCGCATCTAGCCAAAGACATTCAATTTTCCCCTTTTTTTCTGATTTTTCTTTCGAAACGGGATTTCTAACTCGACCATCAAATAGGTTAGAATGATTAGGACAAAATGTGTTACTATGGGCAAACACACTGACGAGTAGGAAGAGAAAGAGAAAAAATATACAATAAAATAAAATTTAAAAAAATTCCCTAATCCTTGTTCTTGCTATTACAACGTTTCGGTGGTTGTACCCTACTGCCTTCCTCAAGTGTTTATCGATCTGGGTTATCTACAGGGAATTCTGAATGGAACCCTTAACTTACGAGGGTAGACTGCTTTCGTTCCAGTGCTTATATATAAAGATATAATTTAGTTCTTTTTTTAAAATATAGTACTTATCAGTTATGCCTGTTCGTTTCTGCATAGTGCAAGTACACACTGCCCGACCCGGGGATTGAACTGTGACGTCGTCCCCCGGTCGCAGCGCCGACTGTGACGTTCTATCCTGATCTACCACGGCGCCAGTTGTGACGTGGTCGTTCCAGGGTCCTATCCCGGTCACGACACCAGATGTGACGTCCCTAAACAGCACCAATTGTGACGTCTTCGCCGCGGCGCCAGCTGTTCGCTCCTCGCTGCTCCGTCCGGGTGTCGCTGCTCCAAGCGTGACGTTCTAACCCTTTTGTGATTCGGGTAGGAATCTGGTTAGATTAGATATCGGTAATGCACTGGACAGCTGGATTATCTGACATGGTGTAAGAAAGGAATTTTCTCCAAGTTTTTTCGCCAATTTGGCGTCTCCCAAAGCAGAAATAAAAATATGTCAGTTTCCTTCGGGTCATGTGTTGATAACAAAATTTTTATTATCGCAGGGCAAAAGTCTATTCTGTCAAAAGAAAAACTTAGCCAGTAAAACTACTTGTGTGGGATTTTAATTTTCCATACCCAGCCAAGCAAGCTACACCTGTGTTTCGTCAATTACCAAAACCTAACGTTCCAAAATGGATTTCTTCTTTGGTGACATCTCTTGATAACACAATTCCATTTTTCGCGGATGAGTGGAAATCGGTCAACGCTTGTTCGCAGGTGGCCTAGATATTTTCGACATTTGATACCTATAAAAAATAACCCTTTTCTTTCTTATTCCCATCTCTTAAGCCGTGTGTTTGTGTGTTCGCCTATGACCCGTCTCGTATTACTTTTTCCTTTCCCTCTTCTTCGTTTTCTCTTTCTTTCTTCCAAATCGCCTGAATGCATGGCGGTTCAATCCTCTTGCAAAAAAAAGAAAGAATTATTCTTAAAACCTAAAATACATTTCGGCCTTAAATAATCCTCAAATGGTTGATAAACCGTAAAAAAGCAAATCATATATCCATAAATATATCTTTCAAATCGCCTGGATGCATGGTGCCACAGAACTCACTATCACGATGTCACCAAATTCACAAACCCACACTTTAAACCATGTATGATATATATGAGGACAATAGTTCTAATATAAATAACTTGAACTCCTGAAATTCATTTTATATGTTATTACATCTAATGCTTTAAATGTTTTTTTCGACACCCACTTTTACCAAATTCTCTGTTTATTTAATATTGAAAAAAATTTCGACTATTCTATCTAACTGTGCATTATTTACTTTCCCCATCATATACTCATCTTTATTGTTATTGTCTGGAGATTTCAATCGTTGTGTCCTTCGTCCATCTCTAGATGTATATCTGCTAGGGTAAATTTCAGGAAACATCTTTTATTTTGTTTGCTACAGCGTGACTACATGCAGTTTGGATTTCAGTTTCTAGAGAGACCGGTCTGCCGTTATATTAACCTATATTTGGGGTGAAAATAGAAGGTTTCATATATTTTACAAAGGGTATTCGTCGAGTTCGAAGTCTAGCCGAGTTCTTTATATTCAAGATTATTTTATAGATTGATATGCCGCAAAACAAAAACAACGAACCAAACCAAGAATATTTAATCAATCAATATATTACTTCACAAGAGCAAGATTATTTACATTATTCCTTCTTCAGGTGATTCGAATTTTGATTCGAACCCTTTATTTCATCCACCAGGTTAGAATATTCTAGTTCCACGTGCCATGTCTCTTCCAAATGTCAGTTATTTCTCTTTAACTCAACTCTCCAAGTATTGGTTCACCACTGCTGTGGCCTGATATTGAAGTATTTTGCGTCTAGTCACTGGATCTAACCAACGTGTTTATCCACTGGGGTGGTGGAAGAAATAAAAGGTTCGAAATTCCAATCACCGGAAGAAGGCCGGAGCGTACAACAGTCGAAACGTTGTGAATATGGCAATGAAGATTAGGGTAACAGTCCGAATAAAGTAAATAATACAAATAATCATTACCTCATCGCAGACAGATATAGACAGATAACAAGATATTTGTTCTAGCATGGAAGCAAATAACATTTCTGAAGAGGAGTGAATTAAAAAATCATTAGAGGAGTAACACTTTCTTTGGAAATTGTGTACAATCATTAATATTAATTGTAAGATATATATTTATTTAGCGGGCCTTAGACGTAATCAGTGGATATAATCAACTAATAGATACGAAAATACGAAGGGGTAAAAATACGAACAGTTGGTTAAGTATAGGACTACATCATGTGGGACAAAGAGTAGACCACCGAAAAGTCGTGTCTTTACAAATCTATATTAACTAAAATGCAAATCAAGAAGTAAAGACTCTTTCTAATCTCAGACTAATAAATAAGCAAAGCGATATGAAAAAGAGGTTATAACGAATGTATCAGGTCGTCCCATAAGTTCTGTCCGAATTTTAACTTTTTGTTAAAATGAACGAAATTTAAAGAGTATTTTATAATGTCTAATGGATCTGAACATTATTTTTATGATTAGATGCATTTAAACTGATCAAAGTTTATTTCAGAGAACAATAAAATTAAATTATGTTTGATTTGTTGCAGTTTTTGTGTATATGTAACTAGTGAGCTAGCCCATATGACCTGTCTCACTTTATAGTCCACCAATAGAAGGTTAACCAACCAGAAGACGTAGAACATTCAATCCGTCGTGTATAAAGGCTGCCGTTTTGTTTACCCTACCCGAATGTCTAGTTCCAGCTTGTCAGGCGAAGGGAAAATGTAGGACGAACTACGCTCTGCTACTTTTACCAAAATATCCACTGCTAACCTGAACAACGCTTTCCTACTGTCTTCAAAATATTCACTGCAAACCTCTGGATTCTATACTCGAAGACGACCGTCATCATGAACAACATGATTAAAACCCTGCTAACATGGATGTACCCAAGAATCATCTGAGGCACATAACGCTTTATGAGTTCAAGAAAGGAAACTCAGCAGCCGAAGCGGCTAGAAACATTCACTCAGTTTATGGAGAGGAATGTGTGAATGAAAGAACTTGCAGAAGATGGTTTGCAAAATTCAGAGGTGGAGATTTCACCTTTGAAGATGAAGATCGAACCGGACGTCCAGGTGAGTTTTATGAAAAGCTTCTTGAAGCAGACCTTGAAGAAAATCCTGCTTTATCAGTTGAGGAATTGGCAGTGGTTCTCAGTTCAAACCATACAATGTTCTTCGTCATCTTCAACAACTTGGAAAAGTTCCTAAACTTGGAAAGTGGCTGCCTCATGAATTGTCTGAAAACAACCACAAATCCCGAGTTGACATCTGCTCTTCTCTCCATTCTCGCCAACTTGTTTCACCATTTTTGGATAGACTTGTGACTGGCGACGGAAAATGGATCTTTTATCGAAATGTTAAGCGTCGTAGACACTGGCTTGGTAAAGGAGAACGACCCAAGCCACAGCTGTGAAGGGGACTTCATGGGCAAAAGGTGCTTCTTTCAATCTGGTGAGATCGCCAAAGAATAAATAAAGTTTAAATATCTCAGAGTAATGTTTGTACAGTAACAAAACAAAAATGAAAGAAATATTCGTGAAAAATTAATTATAATATTTTATTTTTTAACAAGAATTCCTTATGGAATGTAATCAAAATGAAGATGAAAGTAATGGAAATAAAAATAATAATGGCTGACAACGATTCCTTTAATAAAAATTCTAAGCAAAATTATCCAGATTTAATGCGAAAGAAATACTAATAAAAATAATATTGTTAAACACTTATTAAAGATGTAATAACACTTCAAGGGTGAAAAGATTGTATATTTGCTAAGACATAAAATAAGTATTAAGTTTTTTTTAAGAAATCGTATATCATGCAATCTTTGTGATGTGTACTCCTAGAGTTTCGTACGAAAGATAAACATCCGTTACTGTTCTTGTCCTTTATTAATAAAAAAAACCAAAAAAATAGAACACTCGTTATATTTACATATAATATGCGTTTTTACACATATATAGTGAGATTCGAACACGACTTCATGGTCAAATGCAAACTTTCTAACCACTCAGCCACATGACCATGTTCGAACAGCACCATGGTTAGTTTTTCAGGAAGAAGAATTCCTGATTATTATAGGACTCGAGGGATTGATTCCAGCGTGCGGCTCCTTTGGAAAGTGCCTGAAAACCATACCACGGGTTGACCTAAGCCTTGTGAGTTAAACTGGGTAGACGGAATCCGGAAGGGGTCGTCGTTATCTGTGTCAACACGAAGTCACAAGTAATCGTGCCCGAGGGCTTGAACTTGTAGGCTCTGTTGAAATTATTGATCACGCGAGATAGCACGCCTTTTTCCCCAGAAACTGTAACCAAGACGTCCTAAGCATAGTTGCAGTATAAACCACAAGTGGGCTCTGTGGGTTTTGAATAAACACAAAAGCGCCTGAGCAAGCGACTTCAGTAGGGATTGTCTAGCCGCCCTTGTAGATGGGTATCCTGAATACGAATGGCAAAAAAAAAAAAAAAAAATTAAAATGAACACGTGCGTTTACAAAACATTGGATATGCAGTCATTCTTTTTAAACCATTAACTGCCATGTGAGCCCCATTTGCAAAAAATATGGCAGTTAATGGTTTAAAAAGAATGACTGCATATCCAATGTTTTGTAAACGCACGTGTTCATTTTAACATCTGTTAATATTAAACTCACTACATGTTATTCCTTGTATTTACATTGAATAGTTTACATACATTGCATTTGCAGAGGTATATTTTACAACACTTTAAATTTTTTTTTATTAGCCGTAGGAAGGCCAATTTCTGTCGTAATTTTACATTTCACGAGTGAAAAATAATGACTATTTTGAAAAGTATTTTTTCTATATCTAATCAATATTATTTTTTGATGTTTTGTACACATATATATTTGATGTTCCAGTTTCTATAAAAATGACAATGGTAACTACTGAAATTAAACATAAGGAATAAATAAACTCCCAAGACACCTGTCTGCGCCAAAAATGCGTATTAAAATATTTGGCAGTTAATGGGTTAAGTGTTCCAACGAATGATTGAAAAAGTACGACAGTCTGAGTCGGGCTTTGATAAGTATTGAACGTTATTTATCTAATTTAATAGTTATCAGTCTAGTCTAATGTGTTCATGTGACATATATACGTATACATAATATACTATGTACATGTAAATTTTCACAGCGTTATTTTTTACTTATACGAGATGTAAATCTTTTTCGCTCAGTGGGGTATTTCCAATACACCATGAAAAATTCTTTATAAAATAGAAATGATTTCAATATTACCACCCGCAAATATTTCAGTCAACGTATAAAGGATTTTTTTCAATTTTGTCTTTGACAGGTTTCGCCAATATTGTCACTCCCAATAACAAGCAATTAAAATAAGGAATACAAAACGGTTATTTCTGTATCAAGGACAGCATACAGTCTCTCAATTGAAACGCAATCAACAGGAGGGAAACTTCATTTATTTGATAGGTTTCAGACGAAATCGATTACAAACGGCTTAAATTGAGATAAATCTTTTGCTAAAGAAAACAGCATAAAACAAAAAAAGAAAAAAAAAAGAAAAAAAAGAAAAAAATTGCAAACGTCAAGCAGGAAACGACAATAGATTAGAAACGGGATATCTTTTTCACGGTGGGCCTATTCTCCACTTTCAAGGTGACTTTTGATTCGCTCTCTGCATAACTATTCAGTTTTTCGATTCCAATGTCTCGAAAAATTCTAAAGAATGGTAAGCGGATATAATTCAACATTCATTATGAATGAAACGTGTCATACAGTCATGAAAATCGAGAAATTGTTACTGACAGAGGATGTGATTTCATATAAGTGGATGATTTCTGTTAATACCAGAAATGATTGTTGTCGAGTAATAAGCCATGGTCAAATGCAAAATAAATAAAAGATCTGTATAGCAAACAGAAATGACAAAGCTTGCAATAACAAGAAAAAAGGAAGAGAGAAAAATAACAGAAAGCAAGCAAATAAAATTTGAAAGTCAAATCAACAGTATTAAGGCAAATCAATAGCAATAGAGAAAATCAATGGTAATAAGGCAAAACACGGTAATAAGGCAAATCAATAGCAATAGAGCAAATTAACAATAAGGCAAATCAATGGTAATAAGCCAAATCAATAACAATACGGCAAATCAACAGTAAGAAGGCAAATCAACGCTAAGAAGACAAATCAACGGTAATAAGTCAAAGCGACTACATTAATATGGAAAAAAGTTCACAAACTAAGAATTGAAGTTGACAAACAAAAGCAAGTTCAGACAAGTGGATGTAGCGTTCTGAGTTCAAGACAAGACAGATGGGGACTGCGACAGATGAAACCGAGAACTGGTTTATTTCATTGACTAGGAAAACATCCCAGAATTCACTTGTCTGCTTCTGTCTATAAGAGGGGAGGGGCAAATGTTTTGCAGTCATTCCCAGAGTTTAAACTAACATTTGTATGATATTAATAAGATGAAAACGAATATAAAATGCATATAACAACGGGACGAGAAGAAGCGTTATTTTCTCTGTTGCTCATGAAATACTTGTAAGCACGCGCACAAACGCACACACACGCACGCACGCACGCACGCACGCACGCACGCACGCACGCAGACACACACACGCACACACACAGATAGATATATCATGTGTGGAAATAGAAATCAAAGCAGTACTTTGTCAGTATCTGGCTATATCTTTCTTTCACCACACGGACAGCATCTAGAAACTCTTATCTCATATTTCTTCCACCAGAAATATCTTCTTCTCTGGTTTGTGTCCCTTCAGTACATCATCGATCAAAGCTCTCCACAATTTCCTCTCCTTAGTAGCTCTTAATATATTTCCATCTTTTTTGCTATCTCTCCTAAACCCTGTTCTGTAAACGAATTACACAAGATTGTTAGAATGGTTATGCGTTGTTTTTCTCTGTTCATCTTGCCTTCAATATAGCCTGTCAGTGTTAAATTTTTCAAGCAGTCTTTCCCCATTTTCAGTGCATTATTGTCAGCGTTTTAGCGGTTGTACGCTACGGCCTTCATCGGATGATTGGAATTTCGAACCGAAACCTTTATTTCGTCCACCTGAGTAGATTGTTCTAGTTTCACGTGCCATGCCTCTTCCGGAGGTTTCCCTTATTTCCCTTTAACTCAACTTTTTTTTTTGTTCACCACTGCTGTATCCTGCTATTGAGCTGACAACTCTTTGAGTCTAGTCAGTGGACCAGTAGATAAAGATGAAAATTTCATAATACTTCATTTGAGAGAGATAGACAGAAAGTGAAATTAATTACCAATTTTATGGCTTCTGTATATATATATATATATATATATATATATATATATATATATATATATATATATATGTGTGTGTGTGTGTGTGTGTGTGTGTGTGTTTACCTGACTCGTTTCCTCATTTGAGGAAAATTATCAGAGGAAGAAAGGTCTTTTTATCAGAGGAAACACACACACACAAACATATATATATATATATATATATATATATATATATATATATATATATATATATATATATATATATATGAGCATGTATATATTGGAGAGGAAAAACAGCTATTTTCTTCTTTGTTTAAATCTTTTTTACTTATAGGTAATGGCTCTGTGCATTTCGCATTTTGACATGTGTTATGATGGTTATATGAATATTGTTCGAAAACAATCATTCGATACACATTTATTCGAATTGTAAATCATTTCAATGCTACGAAATGCAAAAAAAAATTTGCAATAAAAATGTAAGAGTTAGAAGAAGAAATTTAAAAAAATAATAATTATTCTAAATTGAAATATCGTTGATAAAACAATTTAGTAAGAACAATCCTTATATGCCTAAGTTACTGCTCTCAAATTATGAATTACTCAAGATATCTCGTTAAAAGATGCTACTAATTTTTAAAGTTTCCCATTTATCTCACATTATTTCTTGGTGCTCTTGATATTCTATAACATTTTTGCAATATGAATTTATTGCATATCCTCTTATTTTTTTAAGACCATCTAAGAATTTCTATATTTCGGGATGATGGGATGACACTTGATGGAAAAAAATGTCCTATGGCATCCTTCGTTATTAGTTTTAGGTAAATCCCAAATGACTCTCTCAAAGCAAGACCGCATAAGTATTTCAAACACAGGTATTACTAATATTTATCATTTAGTATAATTTTCCTTTAGATTAATTTTTATTAAAACAGTTTACAATTCGAATAAATGTTTTTCAAATAATTGTTTTCGAACAATTGTTCTCGAACAGTTTTCTCGATACAATCATTATGGTTTACCTTTATAAATATCTTCAAATTCCTGATATATTTGCTTATTGAATCTAATGTAGAATATGGAAGACTAAACAAAATATGTTCTACATTATTCTTATATAACTCAACATAATATTACGCAATATATGAAGAAGTTAAGGTGGATAATCTAACAACACAAAATGGCTATGCAAAAAATTAGATATTGTTCCTTATTGATGCTTTCGATAGGCTTGTTTTATTTGAATAATTACAAGCAAATTATTATATTCCTTGAGAACAATTCGTTTTCTCGAACTTGGGGGATTTCCATTTCCTTCAAAATTTCCAAATCACTCGCTGAAAATCATTTTCAACAGCTCAGGTGATTTGATTAGTGACTTCCACGGAAGCTAAACATATTACGGCCTTTAATTTGCAACGTATAGTAAAACGTATTTGGCTGCAACCCCCACACGTAAACACACACACACACACACACACACACACACACACACACACACACACACACACACACACATATATATATATATATATATATATATATAAATATATACTAATAAAATAACGTCTCTAAGTAAAAAAATGTTCCATAAATTAAGTCAAATTCATGTTCGGGTAGAGAAAACGCGGAGATTGAAATCAGCGACACGAATTAAAATACTGATCTTCTCAGTTATATTAATTACGTACAAATGGCAAAGGCAAGAATTGATTACTTTTGTCTCCCTGTGATTTCAGTAGTAACGTAAAATGGCCCCTATTTTCCTTTTTACTCTCATTCTACTGCTTCTTCCCCTTCGTCGTCGTTGTCTTCTTCTTCTTCTTCTTCTTATTATTATTATTATTATTATTATTTTTTAAATTTCTGGCGTTTACTCATTTCTTTCCGGATCTCGCCCAGGGCCCTAATTATTATTATTATTATTATTGTTGTCATACAAATCATCCTTAGCAGTTTTTTCTCATTTCTCCTTCCTACGAGCTCGTCAAGTCTTCCTCTATTTCTTTTTTTACTCAATATGTCCTTTGAGGGGAAAGTTTTCCATACCGTCTTTCCTCATTTTGCGTTGAATAAATTTCAGCAGCCTCTTCCTGATTTCGTGTTCTTTTGGTTGCCATTTTCTTTAAGATTTCTTCGTTGCTATTATCACCGTTCATGAAATTATCTTATTCTTCTTCATAACCTCGTTTCAATTGCCTACAGTTTTCTCGTCATATGTGGTCAGCAGGCCATTGAAAGATTACGTCTTGGGAAATCAACCCTTATGAGAGGGATGTGAAAACACACAACAGTTTTTCTAAGAGGTTATGGAAACTCACAATGATAAAATTTAGCGAAACTGTAGAAAACCATGAATTCATAGATCATGAAGTAATATATATTAAGAAGTAGCCTATAAACCATATAAATTAAAGTTGAATTGCAATTTTTGTCAGTGTGATGACAATTACGATTCTGCTGATGGCGATCCCGAAAGTAACTTTGTAAATTGTTTTGAAAGTTGAAGGTAGCGCCAGGAAAAATGTGTACACTCGCAGAATAATTTGAATGAATCTGAGGTGCCACTCCCAAAGGTAAGGCATGCTATTCGTTAATTTTAAATGCTTGTATACCTCCCGGAAAAACATCGTGTATAAACTAGAATTAATATCTTCCCCAGTAGACATAAACAAACACTTCCGACTAAATCGATAGAGAAGACTGGAAAATTCAATCATGATAAATGTTTTCTTTATTTTATTTTTTGATATATTGCAAAATTCGGCATGGTAAGGCAGCAGATGCCAGAACTTAAAATACGGTAACGTTCTGTGTTGTTATAAAAAGTTCATAACACGGAGAGCGTTATTTTGTACAGTGAAAAAAAAAGTATTTATTTATTTAGTTAAGCTTTATTTACCTTTTATTTGCGGTCTCTGTCTGTGAATGTCCCCAAATAAAATGGCGATATGTGTATTGAACTACCATTGTGGATAACACATATGCGAGTTCTCATGTTCTGTTCACGTTTTTCATCGCTTTTTCTCGGAACGTTCAGAAATGTTGTCGAGATTAAGAAAAAAGTAAATGATTAGAGAATGTGCTCAGATGTTTCGCCTAGAGGTTTTGTTATTTATCATTCTTGAGTAGAATGTTAAAGTAAAAAAGAAATGATTTTCTTTGGCGGGAAACTGTTTACGTTGTAGATTTAAGTTTAAATCAGGATAATTTGCATAAAACATACACAAACACATCCTACCCCTTCCCTCTCTAACTTTCTGTCTGTCATACATGCATACA
>CAHIKZ030004648.1:565000-610000 GCA_903632075.3 Acanthosepion pharaonis | reverse complement strand
ATCTTTCCTTTCGTTTCGAGTGCCTCATTTTAAGTGCATCCTTCGCAGCGTTTATAATTTACGTGCAAATACCTTATTGCTATTTTCTTTTTGCTTTCCTCGTCTTGTTTCTTCTTATCACAGCTTTTCTGCTATTGCGCACTGCACACTTCCTCAGCTGCCTACCATATTAAATAATATTCTAGCAATTAATTCCGTCGCTGGGGGTAAACTCTTTAATTTCTATGCAGTGGGTATATCTATAATTATTTTTTTAGTTCTTGTCATGCTGCTTCTGCCTCTCCAGCTAAAATTATGATATAAAAAATCCACTGGTTGATTTATGATTGAACAAACGATTGTTTAAGCAAGGTTACCTAAAATCTGCCAGTACTCTATAGAATAATGAGAATGCCACTTCGACGTAGTGTAACGGTTAGGAAACTTGTCACACTAGATCAGTTACGACTGAATAGTAAGTTTTATTCTCACTGACTGACCCATATTTTTGGCCTTGATCTGCATCTATGCTACGCTTAGAAAATCACTATAGTAATAAACAGTGAGGACAATCCGTAAGATAAATTTTTAAAAAGCACGATAAAAGAGAATGTTATTAGTTTTCGGTTGCAATTCATAATAACACCGATTATAATAATAATATAATAAAATAATATATACAGATTATAATAATATATATACAGATGACACAGTGTTTTAGTCTTTTATAAACACTATGTCATCTGTATATTATATGATTGTGACAGTCAATAATGACTTTTAGTAATGGATAGCGGCTCGGATTGAGGAATCGGAGAGCCGAGTTCGAATTTCAGTCGAATACATTACATTCACTTACGTGCTAATATTCTTGGAAAAGGTATGGATTCTCCTCTTCTCCCCACCAGCTATACGTAAATAGCACGACAGACCAAGTTCTATAGACTAAGATTGAAACTGGTCTACCGGTTTCTGTTCCATTTCGCCACTTCAGATTTGAATATGTCCGACCTGTCAATATTTCTCTGTATTACTGGTCCTTCTATTTCGTCGTGAAAGCGTTTTCTTGTATCTTAGTTACATCGCCGATATATTTTTCTTTCTCTATTATCAACATTACGTCCTTGGATTTCAAGCATCCTATTACTGAGCATGTCTTTTTTTTCTTTTTTTTTACGTATCTCCTTTACCTCTGGTATCCATTCTTTCGAATCGTGCACATCTTTCGTTGAGCCATCCCTCTTTATCCTGTTCGTTATTTTTTATGTAGTATTCTGTATTCTGTTCCGTGTATTAGTCTTGTTTCCTGTCATTGTAAAATAGCCAAAACGGCAATTATAGTAGTAATTCTAAATTACTTTATTCTAGTAGTAATTACTAAATTACTTTATTCTTATACCAATGAGATACAAATACAAAAATATATCTGGCTCCTGGCAACTGAACTGTTTATATAACACTGGATGAGGTAACATATTTCTGCCTGTGGAAGTACCCCATTATCTAATGAGACCTTTCAATTCTACTCTACATGCTCTCTCTGGTCGTAGGACGGACTAATGTGGCCAGTTGAAGGTTTATCCCAGAATAAGTGTGAGTTCGCGGTGCTCCAGTGTTTCGACTTGGGCGTTGACTTTTGCTCGAGTGTGCTGAGGTTGGCAGCCTCGGCCAAAACTCGTCTCTGGTGTTACTTGTTGGCGATCCCCGCAATCATCTGCCCAGCTCTCATAATGTATGAGTATTTGACTGTCTGACCGCAGCCTTCCGTGTTGGGGCAATCATTTGTAAACGAGCGAAATTTGGCTCGAGCCCGTAGCGCTGCTAAAAAATGAGTGATTTATACACCTTCTGCCTAACGTGTGGGATGAAAGGTCTGCCGGTAAACTTCCTTATGCAACCCCATTACTGCAACGAATCAGATGTATGGCAAAAGCCTTTCGTCCGTAGGCGAATTTAAGGTTTCAGTTGACTTCGGCCGAGCATGTCGGTCTCAATCCGTTACGTTTTTTGAGTGGGTTGTAAGTTTACACACCTCATACCATGTAAAAGCGCCAAGAAACAATGCCCAGTCGTTGTCTTTTACGTTGGGTTCAATGAGATGATACATATATATATATATATATATATATATATATATATATATATATATAAGAAATGGACAAAGTCCGACAATTTATTTATTAAAGACATTTTTTATGTTTAACGTTCTTTTTTTATAGATACAAGTATTTAAGTAAATGCTCTGTTTATAATAAACAGTATTAAATAACATTTACCGGCCTGAATGTCCGAGATATTTTCAAAGGACGAATCTTTTCTATGAAAATTTCTCAGACATTCATGCCGGTAAATGTTATTTAATACTGTTTATTAAAACAGAGCATTTTACTTAAATACTTGTATCTATAAAAAGAACGTTAAATATAAAAATGTTTTAATAAATATATATATATATATATATATATATATATATATATATATATATATATATATATATATATATATATATCATATATGTATATATATATATATATATATATATATATATGTATATATATATATATATATATATATATATATATATATATATATATATATATATATGTATATATATATATATATATATATATATATATATATATATATATATATATATATATATATATATATATAAAAAAATATATATATGAATAAGAAGAGAAAATAATTTTCCTTAGACATAGCATAGTTTTTCCTCTTTTTTGTGTGCGTGTTGGGCGTTTGCGTCTCATTAAGTTTTCCGTTCATCCGAATCGAGATAGTTTCCCTGTAACTCTTTTTTATGTTGCATGAGTTGACCAATCAAATTGAAGGTTCTGCCAATTGCAGACGCTATGTCTTATTTTTTAAGGTATTTCCACCTATTCACCAGATTCACGTCGCAGCGCCATATAAAATAACCACAATGGCAATGATAGCAGTAATTCTCAATTACTTTATTCTCGTATCAACAAGATACAAATCAAAATATATCTGGCCCATAGCCACTCAGGTGTTTATAGAACACAGAATGACGTAACTGTGGAAGTCCGCCATTATCTAATGATACCATTTTCTACTCCGCAATCATGTTGAGAAATTTATGTCATCTATTTTTTTTTGTTTTGTGGTCAAGGGATGATTTCGATTGCTGATACTATTTAGTGTGTAAGACTTCGTGTTTTCAATTGTATTTCGTTCACTAGGGCACCTCGAGGTGGGGTAATGTTTAACAAGCTTGTCTCGCTAGAACAATTACGAGTGATTAGTGAGTTCGGCCCTCACTTGGTGCACCTTACTTTCAGCATTTTGTAACATCTAAGCTGCGCCCGGAAAATCACTATTTTGTCCATTTTATCTGATTTTCACTTTGTCCGTATATTTTTTCACACTCGGATCATTCAAGAATTCGTTGTATTTCAATGTCGGTGCTACCTTGGTCCTCTTGTATTTACATATGAATGGAAAGTGGCTGCTTCCACGGTCGACACTTGGGCATGTTTTGCTGTGTAAAACTGCAATCTTGACTGTCTTATTGAGAGTTATATAGTCGATTTGGGTTTTCGTCTCTCCTTCTGGGCTTCTCCATGTCTATATATGTCTTCGATCTTCTTGAAACTAGGTATTGGCTACTAGCATATCACTTGCCATATATCCTCGAACCCATGTTCTCCACGTTAATTACGAATTTCTCGTTTGAATTTGCCAACTATTTCAACATCTCTCCCCTTCTTTATTTCGGATTTCAGGTCTCCCCTGACAGTTGTAATTTCTTACGACTTGCAGTTTGATTTCTTGTGATTTGCATTCGGTATATTCTATTAGTGGTCTCATAATTTCGCAACAACCGTTTTTAATTTTTATTTTTAGAGTGCTTTACAAAGCAATTACTTATACAGGGTGTCCCAAAAATGTATTCAATCTTTAAATGACAATAAATTCATTCTTTATTGACTTGCAAACCAGATTAACCGTTAAGATTAGAAACATTAATGCTTATTGATTTATAAAGTAGATTGATGGCTTATATAAACATTAAATGAAATTAAATGCATGTTTATAAAGATTGATAATGACGACGAAATAAAAAAAAATACTACATTTTTGGGACAATCTGCATTAAATATGTAGTTGCCAATTCTCTTATGTATCCGTTCTTTTTTTTCTCTAACTAATAAGACATCCTTCAAATTAAAGCTTTTACCCTCCTCTCTTTCGTTCTTTCTTTCTTTCTTTCTTTCTTTCTTTCTTTCTTTCTTTCTTTCTTTCAACTAACATTTCTTTCTTTAGCCAATGCGTAATCTTTCAAATTGCGACATATGTGTTTTTTTCTTTCTTTCCAGAGTTCATTCATTCATTCTTTTTTTACTTAATGTATAATCTCTGAAATTGTGGGATATACGCTTTTTTACTTCTTTCTTTACCATTCACATTTCTTTCTTTCCTTCTTTCTTTCTTTCTTTCTTTATTTCTTTCTTTCTTTCTTTCTTTCTTTCTTTCTTTCTTTCTTTCTTTCTTTCTTTCAACTAACATTTCTTTCTTTAGCCAATGCGTAATCTTTCAAATTGAGGCATATGTGTTTTTTCTTTCTTTCTTTCTTTCCAGAGTTCATTCATTCATTCTTTTTTTTATCAAATGTATAATCTCTGAAATTGTGGGATATACGCTATTTTATCTCTTTCTTTACCATTCACATTTCTTTCTTTCTTTCTGTCTTCTATTTCTTTCCTTCGTTTTTTTCTTTGACTGAGCAATCTACCAAATTGTTTTATTGAGATTTCTTTTTTTTCTTTCTTTATTGAAATAATAACCGAGTAATTTATCAAACATGCTATCTTGTCTTCCTTCCTTTCTTTTTCTTTCTTTCTTTCTTTCTTTCTTTCTTTCTTTCTTTCTTTCTTTCTTTCTTACCCTCCGACGTCCTAAGTAAATAAAGATAAAAATATTTTGATAACATTTCATAGGTTAACATTATTTAATATTTAACATTCCCAGCTCTGAAAATAACAGGGTAAACTAAGCTTTCTAGTCTTGTTTGAATTGACAATAACATAATAGACATAATAAGAATAACGTTAAATTCAAAACTGTGGAGATATCGAAAGTAAATCGCTGTATTCACAGAGCACTGATTGCCTTAGCGTACAAGGCATAAAAATATCTACTTTTTTTTTTAATAATTTAATAGTATGCACTATTTTCTAGTTCAATCATTCTGTACTGTTTTTTTTTCAGTTCAATCGTCAAGCCTCACATATTATTTTGTTGTTATTATTCCGTTACAGAGGTTGTACGCTCCGGCCTTCATTGTCCCACAGGATTATAACCTCGTAGTAGCTAAATAGTCTAAAATTTTTGCTTCCTGAATATATAATATATTTTTGAGTTTAATCACTTGATTGAGGAGTACAAATTTAAACTCAACAGAAAAGCGGGCGAACAATAACAGAATAGTATTTAATATCCCTAAATATGGTTAGCGGAACAGGAATAAACTACCTTCTCCTTCTATGTCCAGTGATTCTACAGGTCATTGCTGATTATATCTCTCCATTATTTCCGCTCCTTTGTCGTTCTTAATAAATTTTGTATTTTTGTTATCTCTATATGGTCCCGCCATCTATGTATTCGCTAAGTAGGCTACATGTTGTTTTCCACTGAACGGATTGCCTTTGACCTGTCCTGTGAGTATTAAATTTTCTAAGCTCTCTTTCCTCATTTTGTACCTTAGAAATTTCAACTCTATCTTCCTGTTTAAGTTTCCTGTTCATTTTCCTTAAAACTTCGTCGTTTCCGGTCCATGGTATTCTGGAGGTAGAAATTTATCTTGCATCAAATCTCTTCTTCATATGTGAGGAGATTGTCTAGCATTCAGTGGAACTTAGGAGAAATGCTATTGCATAACCCTTGTCTTTGTTTCTAACGAAATGTTTCTGTTTCTTAATACATTGCTTAGATTTTGGAAGGCAACTTTGACTACGATCAGGCTCTATCGGATTTTAATTGTTCCATAATGCAAACTGTCTTCATTCAATTAACGTTTAGTCATTTCATCTTACATTCAGTAGATTCAGTTCAAAATTTCATGGAAGTTATGCGGATCCACAGATACCTGTTAATATCCGAAATTTAATAATAATAATAAGGATAATGACGAAGGAAATAATCCGAGTGTATGTTGGTTCAAATCTCTTCATCTATGAGGAGATTGTTCCGCATTCACTGCTGTGGACTATTGCTGCCATATATAGTCTGGTGCCCCTTATGTGTGTCTCAAGGTTCTTGATAAGATGCAGAGACGGATATGCAACACCAGTGGCCCTAATCTGGCATCTCGTTTGCAGTCTCTCTCTCTCACAGACGTGCCGTCACCCCCTCTGTCTTTCTTACAAATACTCTCATGGTAACTTGCTCCGAGGAGCTGCTTTCTCTGGTTCCCAAACTTCATGACTTTAAGCGTTCTACTGGGCTGACATCTTGCTCACACCTTTTCACTGTCGAAACTGTTAAATGCAGCCGTCCCTTCTACTCCAATAGCTTCATGTCTCGCACCTCTCGCCTGAGGAAATCCCTCCCCTCTTACTGTTTCCCTGATAGCTATAAGCTCCAACTACTCAAATGTAATGTCAATCGACGTCTCCAGGTCCCTTGATCTATCCCCTATCCTTCTCTTCATCCTTTTTTCTATTTGCTCTTGCTCCAACTCTGTAACCCCTTGCGTTCTAGTGTCTTCCCACCTTGCTTGGGGTGAAACGCTTAAAAAAAAAAAAAAAAAAAACTCCATAGACACGTAAACCAGACTAGGCGAAAAATCTTCCGTTTCAAATTTAGACACCCCCACCTTACCCTGACTTGACATCTATGAATGTAACTTTATACTGATACGTATTATTAGCATACAACTAGTTTAAACAATCCGCCCTGGCTGTTACCATGGAAATTTTGATTTCAATTATGAATATACTATTAAACACGTAAATTTCAGAAATAAGTTATTCCAAAAGATTTCGCTTGAAGATGGAACAGAGCTTACTTTAATTCAATTTAATTCAAATAATTATATTGAAGTTTTCGGCTCTTGTTTTGAAACATGAGACCTCTTATGTCGCGAGTTGGAATCATATTTTTAAATAAATAATTATATTTATTCTCTACTTCTGTATCGAGCACTATTTTTTTAAAAATAATAACAAAAATACTAAGGAACTTTGGATTATTTACCTAACCAGTTTCTTCCTATTTTCTATATATTTTCACACACACACACACACACACACACACACACACACACACACACACACACACACACATATGTATATATATATATATTTATCAAGTGCACCTTCGGATTTCAGTGTCGCATTTTCTGTGATGTTAAATCACTTCAAAGATATTTAAATTGTTTGACTTGTTTGCTTTTGGTATCTCCAATTTGCAATTTGTGTATTGCGCTGTGCCTTTTGTAACAACCATGCATTCTGTTGTCTTACAATTAAGGTTTATTCCTTTCTTCTCGCATTCCTTGTATTCAGTATGAAATTCCTTGGACGTTACCCGTATCAACATTCACCGATAGACGACCGGAAGAACAATGGCTGAATTTTTATTATAATAAGAATATGGATGTCGCCAATATTCCGAGTGTACATAATGTAAATAAGAATAAAGCCTTATTCCGGAAATTGACAGAGAAAATTAAGTCTGTTGTTTTATTTAATATTTAACTCTTCAATACGATAATAGGATTTAATTCCTCAATAATTTAATATAATTCCCTTAAAATATGTTATTTACAATTTTAGCCTTTTAGTCATTTTCAATATTTTTTATAAGTTGTCTTTGAAATTCAGTCACATTTATCTGCTGTTTGTCCTTATTGCTGAGCGGATTAAATTCTTGAAGTAACATCATGGTCTTATCAAAGTTTTCCTTATGCAGTGCATGTTTATTTGGGTAGCATTTTTAGCCGAAAACCTTTCAAACGAAATCGGTTATGCTAATATTAATTGGTTTAGTTCCTCTTCAGCAATTGCGCTGCAGAGCTCAGATCGAGTGGAGAATTTTAATTTCTCTAGCGCCAGTCAGCCAGCCAAAGAGACATAAGAATCAACTGTCAGATTTGAATAAGCTCCCGGAGAGTGGTTGTAATTTGGCGACTTAGATGAGTTAGATAACGTTGTCTGTGCGTAAACATCCTATTTTACAGAACATATTTAGCAAAGAACATCAAAATAAATATGCTTTCGAAAAAAAGTAGAAAAATCACACGCCAAAAAGTGGAAAAATGAAATTAACACGTATTTAAAGTAGATTATATTCACAGAATAAAGACTTTATCTGATCTATCAAAATAAGAAGCCATACTGCATTTTCTGAGCAAGTAAACAAGACAAGAATATGGCCATAGTGGTTATCAACAGTGAATATGAGATTGGATAAAGTGTTCTGGTTGCGGTCATTAGTTTTGCGATAATACCCCCGGAAAAGGTATGGGTTAAATAGTAAGGTAGACTGAGTTTTATAGTCTTGGTTGGCCATCAAACTGATCCGAAATTAAGACTGTTTGAGAGTGCGGCTGGCCATCCAACCCTTAGAAATCAAACTTGTTACGCAACAGGATCGCAACAGAGGATATGATGGATCTCTATCTTCCTCATGGAGTAAAAAACACTCCTCTTTCTACATCTTTGTTTATCTCTCATTCTCTTTCTCTTCGTCACTCTCAGACAGAGAAAGACTTGGAAAGCACAAAACTTCTTAGTTTGTTAATCTCCATTTAATGTTGTGAGGTACTTAGTTCTTCCGTCGAGGCTAAGAATACACTAAGCGTATGAGTCGTTCACAAGAGGTTAACTCTTGCAGTCTTGCATCAAGTTGACAAGTTTCGACCCTTTTCATCTAGTGCGTTGTGAATTGTTACTATAAGTCTTCTATTAGAGATTAAATAAACCAGCAGTGATATGTCGTTAAATTCATCATGTCTCGGTAGTTTTCTAACTGAGAAATCAAAATACGACATCACAATCCGAAGATGCCGAGGAATAGCAAAAGATTTCTTCAAGAATATAAGCAAAGAAAGAGGAAAGTTTTGTTAGAAACAAAGTAAATATGCTGTTCTGTTATATAATATCCGTCGTACTTAATGTCAATAAATGCTGAGCAAACTCTTCATAAGTAAACAAGATACTTGAGACAACAGAAATGTTTCTACAGAAGGATAACGAGAATCCCATGGACTGAACGTGTGTGTAACGAAGACGGTTTATTCAAAATAAGAAAGAGACGATTGAAAGTTTTAGAATACATAAAGAGGAAAGAGAGTTTGGAGTACTTCACTCTCCCAGTATTTATGGAAGGCAAGAGGGACAGAGGAAAACAAGGAATAACATAGCTAACGTGATTGTGTAAATGGATGGCAGAACTGGGTTTATGAGAGCTAGCAGAAAGAGAAACGTTACTAAGAGATACAAAGTTGTGTACAACAATGATAGTCCACGTCCTTGAAGGACAGAGTATTTAGAAGAAGAAGAAGAAGAAGAAGAAGAAGAAGAAGAAGAAGAAGAACGTATTCTTTAAATATCATACACTTCTTGCTGGATGAGTCCGTTGACTTCTTCACACAGGTGTCAATGTCATATTTTCGAACTGGCCACTCGTATTTGAGGATACGCGTTTACTAGAGCGACAAGCCAATCCCTATTGCAGAAGCTTGCTCAGGCACATTTTTGTTTTTCAACACCCACAGTGCCCACTTGTGGTTTATAATGCATACATTAGTTACAGTTGCTGGGAAAGACCGTTTTTATCTAGCATGATCAGCAATCTGAACAAGGCCAACGCGCTCAAACCCTCCGTCACGATGACTTGTGACTTTGTGCTAGCAAAACTATCGACGGCCCCCTATGGTTACCGTCTTTGCAATTTCACTCTCAGTTTCGGTTAACCCCATTTTATGGATTTCAAGCATATTTCAAATAGTGCCGCAAGCTGGGATCGATCTCTCAAGTCCGATAACATCAGGAAGTTTCCAGATGGTCTATGGTGAGATTCGAATCCTAGTCTTATCTTCAGAAATTAACGTTCTCACCACTCGGTGACGAAGTAAATTACAAGCCAGTATTTTGGATAAAGAATTTCTAAACAGACCCACCCGATGAAAATGATATTGCGACACAGTCTACTTTCATTTCTACTAATTTATCCTTGTGACTCCCTCTGCTAAACCAATCAATTGCTGGGAGCCCGTTTCTTAGCTGGACGAGTTACGTATTTCACAACGCCACTAAATATGGATGTTCAAACCCAGGTAAAATCAGAATATAGTACGCTGATTTTCCAGTTAGAAACTTCCCCGTCCCTTAAAAGTGTAACTGATTTTGCTGATTGTGGCTAGTTTACATGCGAAAGAAAACTTTTGGGGATAAAAGACATTGGGATCTGATATTACCATTCGATTTTGAGAAAAATACAGTCACATGACAAAAGTAAATAGAAACCTAAGAAATATAGGAACCACGGATATTTAGTAATTTAAATTCGGGGGAACATTGCATATTTAATGAATGCACCCATTAAAACATAGTCCATGCACGCCCAGCGTTCTTCAGCGCAATTGTTCTGTCAGGCAAGTACTAAGTTCTGCAATCTACAAATGGTGAATTGCGGCCCAAGTTTAATGCTCAAGTTTAAACAACATCGTCATGAGGTTATTATGTATCCTGTCATCGTGTGTCGTCTATGTGTGGTGTTCTTCGCTATTTTGTTACTTGAAAAGGTAGTAAGAAGTCCTTTCTGAAGGATCCAAATATAAATGCATTTTGTTAGTTGATAGTGTATCCTACCAAAGCCGAGCGACTAGTCCTCCAAATCGCTGATGTTCTTTAGTCGATAATATTATATACTTTTTTAGTTTTGATTTTCTATTTTTTTATTTGTTCTTATTCTTATTATTTTCTTGTCTCTAAAGTATAACAAATCTGAACTCTTTTCAAATTGATTTCTTTTATTCAGTATTGCAGCATGGCCCGGCGTTGACCATACTTGATTTAAAAACCGTACGACTCATACAGATATCGCTATCAATTGACTTAAAATATTTTTGCCCTTTCTTGCCTTTAAAGGAGTTTCCTTTGCCGTGCTGATGTTGCTACATGCCTTACTTGCCTATCTGCGATTTTTTTAAAGCTCTATACTAAACATTAAATCTGTTACGAAAAAAGAACTAAACAAAATGAACACAAAACGATCAGCTTTAAAAAAGGACTCGTAACTGGAAAAACAGAATGATAAAGAATGTTAACAACAAATACTTTTTCACACCCAACCCAGTTCTACGGAATCAGAATCAACATTGAGTTTAAGCAAGCGAATGAGCCAATTGGAGTAAATTGCCATGCAGATTTAAATTTTTCCCACTTGGGACAAATGCAGCTATCGATTATTTTTAGCATGCTAGCATGCTAGTTAACATTCGTGTCAGTCAGCTGTTGGCTCTCACGCTGGCCAATACAAAATTCCTGCCTATTCGTGGCAGCCAGCTATAGGCTGTCACTCTGGCTAGTAGAAAATGGTCGCAAACTACATGAAAACTGCCGAAGAAGCATGCGAAAATCTATTATTTCTACTGTCGATGGGAGTTGGGAAATGTAAAGTCGGTTTTGGCCTTCCCGCTAACATGGAGCATGTGCATGTAAATTTTCGTGCAAATCCGTCGAAAATTGCGACCGTGCATTTGGTATAAACACACATCCTACCTTTTATAGATAGAGACTGATAACTTTCTTCCAAGATGCATGTCAGCCTTGATTAGTCTTGTATTTTCCTATTGCTTAAATATCAATTACGGACATTCGATATATTGGCTATGCTGTCTTACAACTTAAGATGTGCCTGGTCGACTCGTCTATATGCAAATATCTTATTTTTAAACAACGGTATAAAAACAGACTATTAAATAAATAAGGAGATGAAATTGGACAAAAACACAATGACAATATATAGCAATACATATTTTCGTCTTAGGAATTTTTTGTAGCTGTATTAACTTTTGTCTAAAATTTTTTGATCCATTTTAATTTCTGTTTCTGTAGTACTGATATCCAAATTGGGAAGTGTCTGCTTAGAAAATCAGCAATTTCATTTCTGGAAGGTAACAGGCATCCAACATCCGTTAAAAGTAACGGAAAAAATGAGTTTCCAATAGGTTGGACAAGCAATGATACTTTTTTTGTTCCAACAGCCCCCTTTATTAAACATTTAGGAGATATACGCTATCCACTTTTATTGATGCTACGAGCATTTTAGGACAAAGTGTTTAATTTGAAAATTTAATAAATGATGTCATTGAAATAAGGAGGCTGTTGTGTTAATGTGAGTTAGGTCGAGTTACACGTATCAGTAGTCGAGAGAGGATACTTTTCCTTCTTTTTTTATACGGAAAATGAAATGAATAAATGTACAATAACATACAATAAGAGATTCAGACATGTGTTGACATTAATGACAAGAATGTGTATTTTTTCCGTTCATGATGTTATTTTCAATATTTTTTGTGTGTCAAATGTTCTCAGGATAATTGTCTCTTTTGGTTTCTTTAAAATTTGGGCTTATTTGTGTATAATTGTTCCGAGAATTTTTTGGTTAAGTGAAGGTTATGACAGCGTTGTGGTGGAAACGTTGTTTTGTAGTGATGATCCCAAACATGATGAAATATCATCCTCATTTATCATCAATGGTAGAATGTTTGCTTTTAGAATGATGAAATTTCAGATATTGTACAATGATGAAACATTATCATCATATTGAAGCATCAGTGGTAGAAAGTTTGACTTAAAATGATTAAATATCAGATTTTTATTTCTAGAATGATGGAATATCATCATCATCATCATCATGAATCATAACAAGGCCAGGAATATATTTTTCTCTTAAAAGTATTAACCATCAGAGTTGTCTGAAACAAACGCAAATGATTAAGACGTTTAACTTTTTTCTGTCTGGTATTTTACTGGCAAAAAATAAAAGTATGTGTTTTCTTCTCGAATATTATTCAACTAGGAATCGTACGATAATTGAATCCATTTGTATTTCAATATTTCTTCTGGATATATATATATATATATATATATATATATATATATATATATTTTTGTATATTGTGTATATATATATATATATATATATATATATATAGATAGATAGATAGGTAGATAGATAGATAGATAGATAGATAGATATGTGATATTTCTGATTATCATGACAGCTTTTAAAATATACAGTTAGCAATTTGAATTTAGATGTTTAATGAAGATTTAGGTAAACCTCTTTGCAAAGATACTGGATAATTTCTTCCCCTCACTCCGAACAACACAGTTCTTAATTAGATAACAGTTCATATTGAGCTATCTAGTCTGGGCTAACAAAAGAAATACAATTCTGAATTCAAAAACCGTCAATGATACGACTTCAGTGTTTCATCAAGTATACATCCCAAATTTATGAGTTAAATAGTATTGTATCTGGAAAAAATAATTGCTATTCTTAAAATGTTATTAATGCAATATTCACTAGGAAAAGAAATATTCTTACAGCCAAAGTAGATATTTACTTGAATGCCCCCCCACTGAGTCAGGTTGTGACACAAGGTCATTTTTAACGTGGAGAGAGCTAGTCTAATGTAGTCCTAGCTGGTCTCGGCTTGTCATAACGGGTCCAAGCTGGTCAGAGCAGGTTCAAGCTGGTCAAAGCTGTGATACCACCAGCACAGAGACGGATCCCTGTGCCAAGTAAAGATATTTACTTGACCACCCACAGTCAGGTTGTGACACAAGGTAAGTTTTTAACGTGGGAACCCGAGTGTTTCACTCGGGCCACTGGTCTAAGCTCGTTTTAGCTGGTCATAACTTGTCCAAGCTGGTCAGAGCTGGTCTAACCTAGTCATAGCTGGTCTTGGCTTGTCGTAGCCGGTCTTAACTGGTCAGAGCCGGTCCAAGCTGCTCAAAGCCGTGATACCATCAGTACAGAGACGGAGCCCTGTGCCAGGTAAGTATTACATCTAAAGTATGGATATTTACTTGAACTGAGACTGGTTGTGACACAAGGCCAATTTTTAACGTGTGGACCCGACCCGAGTGTTTTCACTCTGGCCGCTGGTCTAAGCTGATCTTAGTTGGTTATAGCTTGTCTAAGCTGGTCAGAGCTGGTCTAAGCTAGTCATAGCTGGTCCCGTCTTGTCATAGCTGGTCCAAGCTGGTCAGAGCCGGTTTAAGCTGCTCAAAGCTGTGATACCACCAGCACCGAGACGGAGCCTGTGTCAGGTAAGTATATTTACTTGATCACCCCACTATGTCACGTTGTGACACAAGGTAATGTTTTAACGTGGGAACCCGAGTGTTTTCACTCGGGCCACTTGTCTAAGCTGGTCTTAGCTGGTCATAGCTTGTCCAAGCTGGTCAGAGCTAGTCTAAGCTCGTCATAGATGGTCTCGGTTTGTCATAGCTGGTCCTAGCTGGTCAGAGCCGGTCAAAGCTACTCAAAGCCGTGATACAAACAGCACAGAGGCGGATACCTGTGCCAGGTAAGTATTACATCCAAAGTATGTTTCGACTTTAGATAATGCAGTGTTGATAAATCTTAAAAGACAAACCCATAAACCTATCAATCGCATGATGTCATGGCAATTCACAAATGATAAACAAGAGATAGTGAATTAAAAATATAAGATTGATTAATTTGCATTTTCCTTTTATTTGCACTAAATAATTATAAAATAATGATAACTGAGAAGAAGATTTATACGTTTTTATATCATTATTCTGTTGGTTAAAAAAAAGCGCTGAAGAATTGCCAATGATATTCTAAGACAGATTTGTAAGTGAATAGAAAGACCGTTGGAAAAGTAAGCGAACTTGCTGGATTGTGAATTTCTTTCAAATCTCACCGTGTTTATTAAACAATGAATAACTTTCATATCGTTTCATCAAGAGAAGAATGTACTCACAAATGGTTGTTTTTTGATTAGGCCTTTGTTCAGGATTGCGTGTTACGTACAATTGTTTTGCACTCCTCACCGCGTACGAATTATAAATGCAGTCGATAATCTTTCGCAAGTATGCAGAGATGGTATGTTTCGTGATCTATCTATCTATCTATCTATCTATCTATCTATCTATCTATATATATATATATATATATATATATACATATATATATATATATATATATATATATGACATTCTATAAATAATTGTGCATCTGTGAAAATTAATCGATCTCTAAATGTATTAATGTATTTATTAATATTACAATGGATACGTGATATGGTTAATCGAGATATTTCTGTTTTAATTTACTCGCACTTTCTCTCATTCTCACCCTCGCCCACACAATGTATGCATATTGTTTAAAAATATATATTTTGTTAAGTATCAGGTAATCCTATAAATTCTGTCCGAATTTTGAATAAAGAAAACAAGTGACCAAATATTACATTTAATTACAGTTTCAATCAACAATGAATTTTCCCTGATTATCTATGACCTTCTTAAATCTATTAACAAGCTTACTAATTCTATTACTGTAAAATTTTTTTGGCTTTGATTCGAAGAACTTACGGTTTTAATCTATTCCTGTGTTACAAAAGCTGTTTATTCCAAATGATTCTGTAAGCTACGAAACAAATGGTAGTCTGAAGGAGCAAGATCGAGAGAATAAGGTGGATGAGGAATCTTCTCCCAACCAACCAAGTCCTTCGATCATTTTTACGTGATTCTTGCTGTGTGGGGTTGCGCATTGTCCTGATGAAACACGACCTCTTTTCAATTCACTAGAGCAGGCCTTTTTTTCCTCAAAGCGTGGTTCAAACGCTCCAATTGCTGACAGTATATTTGAGCATTAATTGTTGCATTAGGTGGTAAGAATTCAAAGAGGATTATTCCTTGGCGATCCCACCAGATTGAAAGAAGAACCTTTTGCCCATGAAGTTCCCTAAATCTTTAAGTATACAACCCAAATCTATCCTATACTTGCACTTTCTAAAAATAAATTCGCTATTCTAACTGTCAGGTCAATCTGTAACAAACAAAACCCACACAAAAATACCTGCATGTACGTTTCCGCATCCACACATAAATGTAAATACGCACACACACTCACAGGTATAGACGCACGTACATAACTTCTTTCCCCCATTTACTTTAACTACGAAACCATTCACTACAAATTACCTCTTACTAATTTATCTAGATTTCGTTCCCCATTTTGTCAGTTACCGACTAAAATATATATGTATGCAAATAGTGTTTAAAAATTAATATATTTATCGCAGAAGAATACTGAGTATCGGAGACTCAGCCTTTCTTGATCTTGTGACAGATGATTGCAGAAGGCGTACAAAATCGTGCACCACGCTGAATTTATTTCTACGTCCAACATGTTTATAAAGAGAAATAAAACTTATCTTTAAGTTTCCAAATGTAAGAACGCTTAAAATTATCTTGTGAAAGTCAAAATAAACAACAGAGTATGCGAAGTGATATAATTAATTTGATTCATTAAGGAAAATGAATAAATTTTGTTATTGTACTTGGTTATTTTTTATTTTTTTCATTGCTTTATAAATATTATATTGTTTAGTAATTTTTTTTATATTTTTGTATTTTTAAAAATATGTTTTATTTACATCTGACATTTTATGAGTGCATATAATGCGTTCATTTTGCCACATCTTTCTATCATCATATCTCGATCGATTAATCTATACATCTTAGTCTAAATAATATATATATATATATATATATATATATATATATATATATATATATATATATATATATATGTATATAGTATAAATATATAAATATATAGTCTCTATATGCATCTAACGAATTATCTGTGTACCATTATCTCAATGTTTATGTTTCTGTTTATCTATCTCTTCCCAAGTGTCACGGTTTTCAATCTTGTTAAATTGACAATTGTGTTTCAGGTGTTCACAGGATACATTTTTTTTATCCCAAATCTGTTATCAACAGATCTCAAAAACTGCAGGATTTCGAATTGTTCAAAACAATAGAATAGTATTTGAATCGAGAGGATTTTGACCTCTTACTACATGCTATATATAAATAGTAGGCGAATTACCCGCGTCTTGCTGCGTGTCACACTTTATTTTTCTAAGAAAATGATGATTGATTTTAACTTATAGTAATAATTTGTAGATAAAAATGATGCATTTTATTATTACACAATGATCTTGCCGATGTGACCTCCATTTTCTGTATTTCTTCTTCTATATTTTGGATAGGAGTAATTTTCTTGTTAAAAGTTAAATTTAATTTAAATCAGTAGGGAAAAGATTTAGTTGGGGATTTGTGCCCCACCGGGATTCCCTTTGATGAAAATGAAATATACATATCCAAGAACATTGGAGTCATCCCCTTATTTAAATTTAAATTTAATTTATATCAAATTTCAGTGGTTGGGGTTGTGTTCACCTGGGGATCTCCTTTAATCAAAATGAAATATTTTTATGCAAGTACAGACATAAAAGATGTACTCACTCAATATATACTTACCCATCCAAACATTTAAACAGATATATACAAATTTTGAAATCCACTTTTTATCTTTTACTGTTTCGTGTTTAATATTCGTAGAGACACTGAGAGGCCTTTTGAGACAATGAGAGGCCTTTTGAATAGACAAATTAAATCTAAATAAAAAATATAGAACAAAACCTGCCATAGGGATCAGCCTACGAATCGACATTTGCTCATAAATGTAAAAAATAAAAAATGGACACGCATTCGTCTGCGTGTGAAAATCAATGTGCTGGAGAAATTCCACACTGATGAAGAAAACCAAAAGACAAAGAAGTATTTATTTTATTTTTTACTAACGAATTATAAGAATACTTGGGACAAATCCAGAAAGTTATACACAACATGGAAAATAAAATGAAAAAAAAAATAAGGCAAAAATTCAGAAAGTAACAGATTAAATTTTCGACATATAATGAGAAATGATGGCTTGAAGAAATTGAAATTAACTAAATAAACATAGGGGTGGACATGCATTTGTGAGGTGAATGAAAGACAGAATATCGACGAAGAGAAAATGATAAAGCGCCAATACAAACTTACAGGAAAATGACAAAAGGTCATTTATGGAGAGCCATGAACCGAAAGTCCTGTAAAGACAAGATATAAAATTATGCAAAAAATCATAAAATAATAACAGTTCTAAACGATGCAAGGAATCACACACACACACACACACACACACACAAATATATATAGAAATGGTTAACGATATCTTAGTGGAATTATCCGAGTTTATTAAGAAACCCTACTAGACTCTACTCTGATCAATAAGAATTTATACTTACACTTAAGCTTAAAACAAGAATCGTGATGAAATCGATCATAAATTAAAATGACATATTCATGCTTAATTAATCACCAGCTAAGAATGGGAATATCATGAATATTGAAATAGAGTTCAAATAAATATATATATATATATATATATATATATATATATATATGCTTAAACACGATTTGAAAGATTTGCTGTTTCACCAGATATATATATATATATATATATATATATATATATATATATGGTGATTGAAATGTAAACCTATTTTATGTATGATGGACTCTCCCTTCTAAGTATAATTTTTAACAGACTGGACATCGCAACAAACATAACATAGGGAGTTACCTTTTACTCACCCTGTATATAAATATATGATTTCATTAAGTTGATGATCATTTTACTATTGAGACAATTCTATGAAAGTCAAATCTTTAGAAGCGAATTTCGTTTTCGTTCTCGTAAGAAGTATACTGGAGGCATATATATGATCAAATAACCCAATTAGTTAGCGTAATCATCAAATAGAAACTTGTAAAACTTTCATGTTGATCTATTAGCAATTTATTGATCATATGAGAACAAATTTACGTCATTTACTAATATATGAGAAGACACCTTCCAAACATTAACTCCAATAACTGATAGACGAATTATATTGACTAACAGAATTACATATTTCTCGTCAAAATTTCGACCAAGAAAATATGAAAGTCACAATCCGTAACCTTTTTTCTGGGAGTTTGTTTTGCGTGTTTATAAGAAACTAGCAGCATTACCCGGCGTTGTCTGGGTTTATTCAAAAAAAGATCACGAACCTCATCCATTCTGTAAAGATAAAATAAAGAAGATTTTTCTTTAGTGCCTCTTATCTATATGGTGAAAAATTATAATGACATGAAGTGTGAAAACATTTATAACAGGAGAAAGGTGTTTTTTACAGAAGCACAGAAGATACAAAAAATTGTCAGCTATTGAAAAGTACATTAATTGCAATCAATCTTCGAAAATTTTTGAGGTGAAATGCTTTGTTGACGACTTTTGCTCAAACTACATCGAATGAATAACATGCATTGGAAGGAGAAGAAATTCAACAAATCTCAATATGTACTGAAATTTGCGTTGAAATTGGGGAATACTGATAACAAAATACACTCGAAAAGCAATTGAGACATCAAGTGGTCATCCTGGGGGCCTCCTAATGCATTTTTAAAAATCTGACAACCGATTTCTATCTCATTGTAAGAGCGTAACAAACATGCAGAATTTCAACCAAACTAATGGAAACATTATATTTATCGATTATGGGTTATTGCTTTTTTAAAAATGGCTAATTTTTTTGCCGAGAAACACCCAGTATCGAGTGTAATCGATGTTACAGATTTGGTGGAAATATGCCCTATGGTTCTCGAGTAGTTCGCGAACACACACACACACACAGAGTCAGTTTTATATATATAGGAGATAGATAATGCGAAAAATTGGGCAAATTATTACCCTGCCACACCCTAACATAATCTACTAATGAAAATGTCCCCTGGTATATCATCAACGATGACTGCTGTTCTGATGATATAAGGGTTAATAGTTGGTATAAAAATGTTCTTGAACAAATCATCTTATTTCTATGAGAACTGCTCCAAGAAGTAGATAGACCTTTCACAAAAATGAAACTACGATATAACATTGGAATAAAAGTAGTGATGTCACCTATGCTAAATCCATCATAAAACTCCGAATGTGAAATTAATAAATTGTAAACGCTCCTAATACTTTAATGTATGGATCAGTCATAAGATATTTAGTAGAAGTTATAAGAAAACTGAACACACGAAAAGGTGGCACTCTCCTTAACTTGTCTTAGGCTAGATACAACAAAAACAAATACTGACGTAAAAATAAGAAACATGTTTTTTAATAGTCTCAGCTGATATATAATTTCATATGTATAATATGGATGGTTCTTAACTAGTATAGAAATGCCTAAACGTTCATATATATGCAACTTTTATTCTCAGATCAATGATTGAAAATGGTTTCACTCAAAGTAATCCGATGATTAGTAAAGATTATCCTTTATCACTTTCTATAAACTGGTACCGCAAAAAAAATAGATTATTACCAAATACTAGAATCGCATCACCGCAATGCTTCCAACAGCATAAAAATTAAAATGTTTAAATGGAATGAGAAAAGAAAATTTTGCTATAATCAAGATGTTAATTTGTCGCACCAACGAAACGTTGTATAGGAATAAAATGTCACTGCCGATGCTGTAGTTTGAACATAGATCGCCAGAGAGCAAACACAGGCGATTCGATCTGGAATAAGTAGATTACGTGATGGCAAAAGAAATGTATGGATTGGAATTATCGTGGGGTCTAAATGATCACTATTTCTGCTCTATCTTCTATTACTATACGAATCACTATTTCTATTCTATCCATATACTATTCATTATACTATTTCTCTATTCGGATCACTATTCCGTGGTTATTCGAGAGAATATTATCAAGCAAGTATTATTAGTGCGAGTGATATTCCAAGGCGGCTGACACCAGTATTGTTCAACGGCGTTACTACACTTGTATCTGCGATTACAAAGTCTCTACTACAACGAGCATTACGAAAGGGACAACGAGTATTCGTTGACATTACAAAAGTGGCAAAGCGTGTTCGTTGAAATCACAAAACAAAAAAGAACCTTTTTCTAAAGAAGTACCTATAAGTAGAAAGTCTAGTTTCCTGAAAAAACTATTTTAACAAAGAAATATTTTATAAATTTCAATCGAAAATAAAGCTAACCGTTAATTAAATGATAAATATTTACTTATATCGGCACGGATACTTTTGTCATTACCATTACCAATATATAACTCTGTTTCTTAGATCTAAAATACTAATATCAATCCCCATGTGAGGCTAACCGTTACTCCCCAACTGAGTTGAGAAACACAACGGTGGCCCATTAAACGTTACTTTTAAGCGGATCCTTCCTTCAGGCTATGATTTATATTAGCATTCAAAGAATAGCAGATCCATTCGAAAAATCAAGCAATGTTATAATAAAGTGTGGTATTCCGCAAAAATCAATTGCTTGAAGCATTTATAAGCAATCACGGTGCATCACTGCTTCCAGCTAATCGGAGTGGTGTATTTCTTTTTGATCTTAATAAGAGCAGAGAAAAAAGATTTCCTCACGAAATTCCCTTTAGGTTACGATATTGGAAGCTAAAGTTGCCACGATTTCTTTATGAACCCCTTTTTCCTCGCCAGGGACTATCGTGACGAAAAATGATTTTTGTATCTCACAAAAGGTGAAATGCAAATGTTTAAAAGTTACCTATATTCATGAGAAATACATTTTCCGAGCTTCCAAATTTTTCTTAAAGCCTGTGAACGCAAGAGTGGATTGAATGCCTTAAAAAGGAAATGATGCATATTTTCAAAGATAAATTTATGATTTCCTGAAAGATGAGCAAAAGCTGGAAAACTTACTCCAACCTACTTAATAAAATTACTCGGAAAAATTTGCCACCCACATTCTAAAGCAATTTCCTACTGCCTTTAGAATTAAGTTATATCTGAGGTAGTTTCACACAACACCGCAAACCCCTACGAAACTAAATCGTGAACATGAAAACTTGAGTCATGTTCTTAAATAGCCACTTCATATGGAGACAGTCATAAAGAAAAAAGCTGTTCCGAAATATCAAAACTGTCACATGTATACAACCATTCCCTAAAATAAAACGCATAAAAATGCTTTGGATTAGTAAAATGTGGGAGCCTTGGCAAAGATAATCTTTCGTTAAATATTTTTGAACTGAGAGCTACAGAATCACAAAGAACTGTACGAAATATAAGAAACAACATCAATTTAGGACTACCAACAGCCGCAACAACTTAAATGGATAGCACAAGTGGAGGATAAAATAATAGCATAATCAAACTGGTAACTTTCCTCACCACTTAAAGTAAAAAGTTAGGAAGGAAGCCCTCATCAATAATAGAAAGAGCAATAAAAGCTACTGGACATGATCACAATGTTTTCCTAATTAAAAATGTGTTTTAAGATAAATATTTTATACCTTTCAGTCGAAAACTGTAATGACTGATCGGGTAATGTATGCAAAATGATTCCTTACCTGCTAATGGCTAATATTCCAGTAAAGATCACTATTAATACCCAACTTAAAAACATTAAAAATGTGAGTTGTCGCCACTGTCCACCTGTTTTCGTCCCTATTTTGAAGTAGATCTGCCCCAAAAATGCATTTTAAATCATCATTTAAATATCTGTCTATATTTCTGAGATGAGGTATTATGTACATTATTTACATTATTCGGACTATTGTCCTCAGCTTTGTTGCCATATTTATTACAACGTTTCGGCTGTTGTAAGTTCCGGGCTTCTTCAGGTGGTTGGAATGTCGAACTGAACCGTTTATTTCGCTCACTGGGGTAGACTGTTCTAGTTCCACGTGCCATGTTTGATGGATTAGTTATCAGTTATGTCCTGTTAATACCCCTCTCCAAGTTCTCGACTGCCTTAAACGGGTATTGAACTCACAATATAGGTCCTGTCCCTGGATGTAACTAACAGCTTTATCCACTGGGCCATGTGTGCTTGAAGATATCTGTGTATGAATTTCTGGGTATTGTAAAACTAATGTCTTCAGAATCCGTTTTTTACCAGTGGTCATATTGTAATTTTTGCTGTTATCATTGCATGCTTTTACCAGAGCTCATATTGCAATTTTTGTTGTTATTATCGCTTTTTTCTGGCACTCCTTATTACTCGTTCCTATATTGTATTCATTTCTATGCTTGATCGGCTCAGTAGATTTTTGTGGCCAAGCATATGTGCTGTTTCCCTAAGTCAACTAATTTTCCAATGATACCCGGGTTCAGTTCGACATTCCAACCACCCGAAGAAGGCCGGAGCGTACATCGGCCGAAACGTTTTTAATAAGTATGGCGACAAATATGAGGTCAATAGTCCGAATAATGTAAATAGTGTACATCATTTAAATGTTTTCTATTATTGTGTCCATAACAAAAATGACAATAGAAAAGAGAACTGTATTTACCCAATACCAATGAGCTAATTAGAGGCATATAACCATAAGAATGGTAGGATTAAAGATGTTTACAGCTGGATCTTTACAGAACAGATATATTTGCTAAGATGTTGTAAAAGAGGACACGAATGGTGTAGGGTAGATGATGTAATTTCTTTAGAATTGTTTTCATTTTGGCGCAAGCGAGGGGATATTTTAGCAGTAAATCAAGAAGTGTCCAAAATCTCAGGGGAAATTCAGTGAAGTTTCCTTCTCTTTTCCTACCCATAAACCTATTTTTAAATGGCTGCCTCCCTGGACACGTATCGGGGATAAAGAGATTTTATGAAATTTCCCTTTCGAAGGAAAAATCCTACAAACATTCATAAATGTTTAATGCGTTTGATATAAGAAACATATAATAGAATAAATTGCAATTCTGGGAAAGAGAAATTGCTCATTCCATTCGTCTTCTGTTGGAAATGATGATAAGAACAAACAATATGAAGTTTTCACTATACCTGATAGAAATCTGAAAAATGTCAGTTCCACTAGACATAGTCCTGAATATATATATATATATATATATATATATATATATATATATATTGTTTTAAGGTGTGCTATTTTTATGGGAGAAAGTGATCAATATCAGACATAGAGCGTATGTAAATAAAAATATAAAAGTGAACATTGAAGTCAACACTCGGAGGCGACAGGCTGTTTCATGATAGACGCAATCGTCAGGTCGCGAATGTTGGATTTTTTCTCGACTATTTATATAAATGCGTCAGTGGTGCATTGTGGGTAATCTATTCTGGCGGTTATTTTTCGGGGGGGTTGTTTGTTTATTTATTTCTTTGTTTGGGTAATTTTTTTTTACTTGTTTTACATTTTCATTTTGTATTATTTATTCTTTTCGTTTTTGATGTTCATATATATATATATATATATATATATATATATATATATATATATATATGTGTGTGTGTGTGTGTTTGTAGAGCATCACGAAAGAACTTATTTTTATAATCTTTTATCTGTATAAATGTATTGTATTTTTGTCGTTATTAGTTTAATAAATTTTCAAGTATTTTGACATCGCGTGTCTTGTTGATTTTTAAGCTCATTTTCTTCTATGTACCGTGCCACTTTAGGACGTAGTCGAACAGAGTCCTCCACAATTTACTGTACTATGTAGCTCTGAAGGGAAATTCATAATGATACCCTCTAACATCAAATGTCTACAGTGCAATAACATGTACATTGGGGAAACATCACGCGATCTAAACAAAAAAAAAAAACCTCACCCAAGAACACAAAAGAGACTTGCGATTAGATAAACATTCAAATTCACTCGTCTTGTACCACAACGACGTGGGACATAACTTTAATTTCATCAATGCCAGCCTTATTTAAAAAAAGGAAGTAACCCTTTAAAGAGAAAATATTACGAAAACTTATTTATAGCAAAACTACCAACTATTAACACACGTTTAAAAAACTATATTACATTACCATTTTTCATGAATCTAACTGACCTCTTCCTAATACACACACACACACACACACACACACACACACACTCACTCACACACACACACACACACACACACACACACACACACACACACATATATATATATGTATATATATATATATTCAAGCATGTATGGTAGCATAATGTAGACATATGTCTATTTTTATTTCAATCCTCTCATATTCACTGACATTTTTTTAATTCCGGAATTAAACAGATTGAGAAAGTCACTGTAGTTGTTCTTATAATTTTTGTTTTCCTAAGTCCTTAAATTTCATCCGCGCATTGTTAATTCATGTTTTTCATGCTACGTTAGGGTGGTAAATTAATTTATATTGTAAAATCCATATTAAAAAGTATACTTATGTGATTTAAAACATTATGTGATAATTGTCGGTTTCAGCAATTACAGTTTCGACATTTTAAAACTTTGCTGTTATAAATATTTTAAAACATTGTTGCTCTATTCAAAAGGAATTTTATTTAGTGTTAGTATTAATTTATATATAAAGGACTTCTAGAATTTGATTTTTTATTTCCATTGTAGAGTATATTTGTATTGTGGATTAATAATTCTCCAAATCGTGAAGTGGACAGGAAGCAAACTATTCATCCATCTAAAAGAAGGAAAATGACATTGAAGGGAACTTCAACATCAACAATAACACCACTAGCAACAACAACTTCAACTTTTGAATCAGAGATTGAAAAAGAAAAACAATCAGAGAATATATATTTATTCATATTTATTCTCTGATTGTTTTTCTTTTTCAATCAAAGAGTTTTGAAGAACAATCTACAAGAAAGATGAGGAGTATAGCAAAACAAAATCTTCAAAGAAATTATAATCTTCAAAATTATTAATCTGAAAAGCATTAGATTTTTTCTGCATTTATATCAAGAAGCTATTATTTACAGATCCACTATTACAGAAGTTGCTAAACTTAAAGAAGTAATGAAGAAAGAACTACACTTAGAAAATTGGTCATTTCATTTTGATAGTAAACGAATTGACATACAAAAATATCTTTTATTGAAGGGTGATTATTTTGAAGAATGGCAGAAGTCAGAAGTTAGAAGCATTATCTCTATAAAATGGAAATTTGGATACTGTTGTCAACTAAATAACAGTTGTTCTGGATGAATACACTTCATGGAAGAGCATACAGAAGTTTTCTGTGGACCTTCCGAATGGAAAAACTGGAAGCAGGAATTGGATTGTCTTTCAGTTACAAAGAATATTTACTCAAAATGAAACTGGAAGAATCACAGTTCATTAGCTGTCAACATCATGATCTTGACCGAGTACTTCGAGTAGTAACGGATAATGATCTTGTAGGAAGCAATGCATTGCCCAATACTGAATAAATAATTACGAACATCTCATGAAGAATGGTAAAGGAGAGATCACTGAAACAGTAGGATCGCGGGATGATAGGAAATTTCTATTTCATTTAACTCGGATTTCCGCTTTTTCTAAGAAAGTATAAGATGGCTTAACAGAAGCTATGTAGCATCTTCCAGATTTACAAAAAGTATCCCCAGAACAAACCAGTGTGCAGGACGGGCAATCAAATGTCTTCAAGATATTTATGAGGTCTATAAAAAAACTGAGTGGTCATCGGGTGGTTGACGCATGGTTCGACTGAACTTTCAATTACCGGATAAATATTCATCAACGTTCACAAATTTAAAAGCCTTGATAAACCAAGGACATCTTCGCCTTCTTAAAGTCGGCTAAGAATAGTTCTTCTGTTTTCTCTTTTATTCATATATATATATATATATATATATATATATATATATATATATATATATATATATATATATTATAATAATATTTTTGTTTAAAAATATGATTCCTTCGCTACATAAGAGTTATCATGTTTCAAAAACGAGAGCCGAAATATCCAAATAATTATTAAAATTAACTTGGATTGTAGTGTTTAGTATTGAAACATGAGAACTCTTATGTAGCGAAGGAATCGTATTTTTAAACAAAAAATATTATTATAATATAAGCTCTACTTCTGTATGGAGCACTGTCTTCTTAAAAATAAAAACAAAAAATACTAAGGAACCCCGGATCATGCACCCAACGTGTTCTTTTCTATTTTCTGCATACCTACGCACTTATACATACATATATAATATATATATATATATATATATATATATATATATATATATATAGTGAGGCCAGAATTATATATATGGACACATACGTGCGTGTGTGAAAGAGAGACATTGTTATAAAGACAAAAGGAAATAGAATGACTTTCAAAAAACATGAAAGAAAATATTCAGAAAATAAGAGAATATATTGAAACAATAAATTTCAACGAAATAGTAAATGAATTGATCTTTTTTTTGGGGGGGGGAAAGAACGTTGAAATATTTCTCATCGTCATAAACAAATTAGCAGACAATATTAATATGGATCGATAATATTGTTTTCGTTTTTTCCAATCGATTTCATTTTTTTCGTAACCTGTTTAACCTTTTCCGGCATAAAAAAAAAGAATAATACCCCGATCTTATGATCGCTTTCAGTAAAATGATAAATAAAATCTTTCGTAATATTTTTTTTGCCAAGATAAAGAAACGTGTAATTTTCACGTAAGTCAGAATTCATTACATAGTTGCATAGGTGAGAGTATCTTTAGTATATTTTCTGCACTGGTGTAGAATGTGTACGTATATCTCTTTCCTACTGTCGTAACATATCTTACCTATGGCTTTTCTATAAATACTTACACGGTAATTATTCTGGGGAAATTTAATCTATGGTGCCTAGATTTTATGAATTTAAACGTAGTAGTAGATTCGCGTCAAGACCCCATCATTTTACAGTTGACATTGCTAGATTTCACAGTAAGTTTTATGCTAACATGCTTCTTCTATCGTACTACTCGCTTGTGAAAGTGTCTTCCGAGTTCTTACTTTCCAGTCAAAATTGACAGTCAAAAATTTAAATCCAATAACAATACTTATCTTCTGTCTTTGTTTATATTCTTTTATTCTTCCTTCTCTTTAACAATCTTTCTTTTTCTCCTAATATCTAACAATCTGTAACTCTTTGTGTGTTAGTGGCATTATTGCTTTGCTTGAAAGGAAATGATTAATAAAAAGTACCTTTCAAAATTGCCTTGATTAATCACACTTTTAGTCATAACGACAACATACTTTATCACCATTATGTCCAGTCTGATTTCAGAGACAATCTAAACAAAAAAAATATGTGCAGGACAGCTAGTGGACTTACCTGGTATTCCGAAGCACCCCATCATGATACCGATTTAGTATGTGATTAAACTTGCTTGCAAAACCTGCGTCTTAAATTGTAGATGCCATATTGGAGGAATGGATCACAGGAATCATCATAAGTGGAAAGGAAATCAGCAATCAATTAATAGAAAAGGTTTTAATCGGATACGAGTTAACTCTCCACCATTAATGACATATGACGAATTAAAAATATGTGTACATATATATATATATATATATATATATATATATATATATATATATATATACCAGCTTACTTTTGGGATACCAGTAGCAATATTATCTTTTCAGTGCAATATATTTTCAGCAAGTAGCAGATCAGGGCTCTCGACTGCTTTTTTCTTTTTAATATTAATATATGTGAAATGTCATGTATTTCTGGGAAAGTAAATTCTCATTGCTTTTCCCACGGCGTTCTATTCAGAGTAGACTATTTAGACTAGCTTCCATACAAATCGAAAAAATAATCTAAACTGCTATTTAACCCATAGCTGGGGATGGAGAAGATGAAAAAGGGTATTTGGGCGAAATTGAACTCAATGAATTAAACTGAAATTTGAACTCGGCTCTCTGATTACACTTTTCACTCTGGAGACCGTCAATTATGCATTTGCCCTAATCACAGGTAGGATTTGGTGGGCTGTTTGGTGAGTGTTATAGCACCTTATTTATTTTATCTACAAACGTTGCTGCAAGGACTATATAGCTTTAGTATTTAATCAAAACCGCTAACACTGTTTTGCTTGCGCTAAGAATGTTTATATGATTTTATTTTAGAAAGACTAACCCTTGAACTTTAACCCATCTTTTGGGGTCAAGTCATACATTAATACATTTGTAATAATACAAAGTTCCCGTCCAGAAATGCGCTGTTTATAGGATTATACGCATTAAATTTTAAATATTGCAAACATGATAATTTTGGTATCTTTCAATATTTCTAATATGAGGTATTATGTACACTAGTTACATTATTTGACAAAGATGAGGACAATTGTCAGAATAATGTAAATAATGATAATTGTGACTAAATATTTAAAATACTTATGTAACACTAATGGATATATTAAATGTTTTCTTATAATGAATTATTCGATGTTCATTGACCGTTACTAGTAGGCGTTACTGTCGGTTGATCCTAATTATGAATAACTATTTAATCAGCAGAGCCACCCACGCCATCATCATTCCACTGACGTCGGGTAGTAAAAGAAGATCACTGTTTTAGTGCTGAACTATTACGTAATATATGTCCTCCTATAGGGCAGAGCATTCTCCTCACTGATGAAGAAGAGCCTTGAAAAAATGAAGATATTGTTACACAGAAGGATGCTGAAAATACTATGGACCAAACATGCTGAACGATGCTGAAGAAATGGAAACAAAAAGGACACATATTTAACATCAGAAAGGGACAGTTGAAATTTCTAGGGCACATAATGAGAAAAAAAGGCCTGGAAAATTTGATACTCACAGGACAGATAGAAGATAAAAGGCACAGAGGAAAGAATGTATAACTTTCTTCGCGAGAAGGGGGATATGGACGGTACAATAGTGTTTATGGGCGATAAAAAACAATATTTATTAATAGCTAAAAAAAGAGAAGGAATTATAAAGACCCATTATCGTAAACGTCCAGAAGAGAGACGACCAATAAAGAACAAGAAGATGTTTTTATTAGAAAATTTGTTTGAGATATAATGGATGTTTAAATAGGAGAGAAGCCAAAAAACGCATTAACTCGTGGAGGAGATTAAAGAGTTTGAAGTTTTTATTGCTCTGCTCCTGATAAGGTTTTCAATGATTCAGTGTTTGCATCTTCACCAAATATATATGACTTTGTAGATTAGCTATGACAAGCAACGTTCTAGACCAGGGGTCGTCAGACGTTTTCGACCTGAGACCCCCTTTCTTTTTTCTTCCTTCTCCAGAGACCACCATTTAAAATATCTTTGAACCTTAAATTTCGCACTGATTTTTAGAAAATGTTAACTAAAATGTATGAAAAGTTAAAAAATGTGGATCAGTTTCACCCTCCACTCCTACTAACATCATCAAGAATTTTGCCCAAAATACTATTAAAAAAAGAACAATTTCATTCAATTTTTGTGAGCGTGTATAAAAATACTTCATTAGTAAAAACTTTAATTCAGTTAAAGGAACATAACACCAACAAAAAAAGTAATCCCTAATCTTGTATGGTGCAACGTATTTCAACTAAAATCTAAGAAATCATTGTTAAATTCCAAAGTTTAAGCGAATTATATGGTAAAAAGGTAGACGGTGTTTGCAATTTACCGTTAATTCGGATCTTTGATTTAATAAAGCATTCTTATCAAAGAAACTGACAATTTTCAATTTTTCATAAAAACACAGAAAACAGGCTTCATATAAAGATCTACAGGCACTTACCATTTTTAAAATTTTCCATTTCACCATAGGAGTTTTATTATCATCGTTTAAACTCCCAAATATTGAGAAAGTCATCTAGTTTTTTTATAATTATTATTGGTGAAGGACAAGATATGTTGAGACTACCTAATCTTAAAAGAATTCAACCGCCGGATTCTTAATTGCAGAGATAGCACGTAGGGAAACAAGAGATTTAGTTAAACATTTGTTTAGCAATGGGCATTGGTCTGAATTCCTACATTACATTAATTAGTATCATTAATAATATTTATATTGAAACATACATTATGATCCAAAGTTTTAAATTGTTTTAAAATTGTGTAACTTTATAATCTTATCAAGCTTACTGGTGCAGCTATAAGTTAGTTTCTGTTAAATATTTTACTAAAAGGGTAACTTTTAGGGATTTGTTTATTGATTAAATGAATGAACGTCTGGCCTAAATTAGTATTGAACAGTTGGTTAAATGGGGGTGTATCAAATGATCTTCCTATTTCTATTTTTATTCTTTAGACAAATGTCATATTTTCTATAACTGATTTGAGTGTACTATTCTTTAAATAAATTCTTTAATATAAACACCGCTATATTTATCAAACCCATATTTGTTCTAAAGACGATGGTATATGATTGATTAGAGATGGAGGGAAATTAGAATTGGAGTGAATATAAATTTGGTTGACATTATTTTTCATATAAGTTTGAAATACATCGTTAACGTGATCCAACATAACATCAAAAAAATCTACTCGTTCGACATTAGTGGTTATCTTAAACATAAGATTGCGATATTTTTATTCTCTATGAAATATTTTTCTGAATTTAACACCTTAATTTTGGTAGAATTATTATCTACCACAACAACATCATATCTATATAACTCTATATTTTCATCATTAACATCATCATAGGCAGTAAGGTTATGCAGAAAAAAATAAACCCATTAGAAGAGAAGACTCTACAAAATCTAATGATCCCATTGAAATATCAAAGTAATCATCAGACTGTTCATTATTGTGGAAGAGAACTGATCTTCTACAGCTCATTATTATATTTGTCTCTTCACTGGAGATATTAGAATACTCTTTGGCAAATTCCAAAACCAGGGTAAAGAGATCCTTGGAGAGGGAAGGGTAGAAATCTACAATATCAAATTGGATAAACTAGCAGCTGCTTTTGTTACTAATTTCTCTGAAACAATTAATGAGCTCTGTGGTATTCTTTCAGTGTATAAGTCCAAAGCGACGTTTAATCTGTTTGTTTAGTTTATAATTAATTAGGTATTCGGTTAAACTACCCCAGTACCACCCATTTTTTATTCCTTTAGAAAGTTGACTGTCTGGTATATGTACATTTATTGTAACCATTTGTATCAGTTTTATGTTAATGTCTGGCTGCTGTTAGATGTCAAATTTTGGCTATGACATATTTCTAAGATAATGGATTTAACGTAGGTCATATTCGATTGGTTGATCAGGGTGAAGCCTTTAAACCTATTTTTGTAACTAGAGATGTGACCTGATGAACCAAGAAAAATATTTTTCTAGGGAAATAAATTATAGTCATTGAACTTTAAGTTTGTCTTAAGTTTGATTATTTAATTAATATATGATCTGGTATTACATTGAGCTCACTGGATCACATCCTCTTTGTAATAATCCACACGGATTACTAAACATTTCATTACCTTACTATATATATATATATATATATATATATATATATATATATATATATATATATATATATATGTGTGTGTGTGTGAAAAGTGTATATAAATATAAACAAATATATATATGTATAACTACTTATATATTATATGCGCGGTACTTATTAGAAAGCGCTCAATATCAGAGATAGAGCTAACATATTTGGTTGGATAGATGTGAGTTTGTGACCCTGGGTTTCACGCTTTGGCGATCGTCAGACAAACTGATTAATGTTTTAAAAAATTTGGGTTTATGTAGATTGCGTGTATTGGTGTTATTGTGGAAGTGGTGGGGGAAATTTCGTCGTTTTGTCATTCATCGTACTAACGCAAACATCGATGTATGCAGACACATATACACACTTGGTCCTCCGTCGGGACTCATACATATATAAACATATGTGGGCAGTTTCGGCTATGACACATGTATGTATGCGGGTGGTGTTATATCTATACATACGCATTTGTATGTTGAAATGTTGAAATCTAAACACTGGAAGTGTGACGGAAATGTCTCGTTGATGTGTACATGTCATATGTATTTTCCAGCTGGAAAATATTTCCTCGCATGTATGTATATGCGTGTGGTGGGGTTTGTGTAAAATTATGATAGGTAAAGATTATTATTATTTATATTTATTTTTAAATTTTTGAAAAAAAAAAATGGGGCTTTATTTGTTATATTTAAAGCTGGTTATTTGTTTGTTTTTGGTGACTGTGTATATGTAACAGGTAGAAATTTGTAGTCCTTATTGGTTAATTTATATGGTGATGTTTAGTTTAATATTCAATGTGCTGGGTGAGAGGGTAGTTCAATTTAATAACGGTTTTATATGGTATGATGTGATAGTAATGTTTCAAGGGATTGGAGACAGAAATTAAATTGTGATTGTTGGTGGTTTGTCTGTTTTATCCGTTTGGTATGAATTCGGATAATAGGTACTTGTTCTCATGCCTACATTTGGAGATTATCTCTGATTTTTTGTTTAGTAAATTCTTTTGCGGTTTGTGTGATATTATTGCTACTTTTTCGTGTAGGCAAAGTAGGCATTTTTTCGTAATGTTGTTGTAGGCAGGGGCTTTTTTCAATATTTCCCAACTTATTGTTGGTGTGATGTTTTTGTCTTTTTGCTGCCATATGTATGTAGAAAGTGTTGTGCTGTTCGAATATTTCCTGTTGTTGAATGAAAGGTTGTGATTGTTATTCCTCATTTTGAATGGGCCTTCGGTGGCACCGGTGTAGTGCATAGTGTTGTTGTTTGTACTTACTTTGGCCTTGTATATTGTGTTCGTAAGTTGGCAATTTCCCTGGAGTGGACATGTTGTTCTGTTTCTGCAGTTGCATATTGGATCCTTGGTTACATTTTTGTAGGTTGTCATTTTTTGTTGTGGCTTTTAATTATTTCTGTTATGTTTTTTGTACAGCTGTAGCTGATCTTTACGTTATTTTTGTTGAATATTTTTGATAATTTGTTTTCTTCCGTGAAGTGTTTTTCTATTAAGTTTAGGAATATTTTGCCTATGTTCGTTTTAACAGTTTTGTTATATGGTGGATTAAACCAGATAATGCTTCTCTTTCTGTTTCTGCGTTTTGGCTGTGGAGGTATATATTGTAGTTGTTGTGTGTAACCACTTGCGTTTAGTGCTTCGTTGTATGGTGCTTTTTTACTATTGAAAATGTGTATGTTAGATGAGTTCTCAGATAGTCTGCGGCTGATTGATTTTGGTATTTGTTTGATGATAGAAGGTGGATGGTTGGAGGATGTGTGTACGTAAGTAGGGGTGTCATTTTCTTTTTAATATCTAAAACACACTGAACTAACTGAGTTTCATTTTTCCAAGTTTTCGGATAAGATATTTAGCCATCTTGACAACATTAATCGTAAGTTGAGTTACTCAGCTAGAAAGAGAACATATTAATATTGTTTTGTGTCAGTCCCACTGTCTTCCCAAATGAGCAATTATGAGAGGAAAAAGATCATTCTGGCCTTTAGTGATGATACCAACATTCTTACTTTGGCTTCAATCGTCAAAGTCCATTCAAGAACCATTGAGTGAATAAGCTTTAAAAAGAGGGACCAGTAGAGAAAAATAGATGCAGAGCTCAAAACAGGAAAAGGGATCATCACTTCAACTTAGAGCAAAATAGATCAATTAGTAACGATCTAACTCAATCCAAAATTCGGCTGCACGTGAGAGAAAAGTTTCAGCTATTACAGTCGAAAGAGCAGTGAGTGTGATGCAACTTGTTACTCCAGAAAAGAATGTTAAGAGGTTAGAGAGGGAGAAGATCATATTGAATAAGTTGGGCAATGGCCCCGGAATCATATACATATATATCTGAACATTATTTCAATTTTTCAAGAGCTTCCGATCCTTAGCGGTGATTAACTAATAATGAACATGACATTTTCGTTTACGATAGATTTCATCACAAGTCTTCTGTTAAACTTGGAGTGTAATTATAGATTAGATTCATGTTACTGAAAGTAGAGTCCAATATTGATATAAATATCTCAGATAACTCCAGTAATATGTCTTTAACCATTAAGATACAATCGTTCAAATCTTAACGTAACAAATGGACAATTTTGCATTTACATGATTTGGAAACTTTTGTTGTTATACTCGGTGTATATATATATATATATATATATATATATATATATATATATATATATAATTCAGTTACATGACTTACGTGCTAATACCCTTAGGAAAGGTGTGAATCCTCTTCTTATCCCTCCAGCTATGGGTAAATAGCATGACAGACTGGGTTCTATAGCCTTGGATGGCATCTGGTCTAGGAGAAGGACAACTCTGAATTCAAAACCCGCAAAGGTCGTTTGGGGCCTGGTGGCACATAGTGCACAAGGCCTGTGTATTCGGCCATTCAAAAACTATAATCAAATTACATGTGCTGTCGGTTTCCTAGGAACTGATCTGCTTGACTTTCATACGTCGAATTTGACGGGAGATTCGACTATATATATATATATATATATATATATATATATATATATATATATATATATAAAAAGAAAGAAAAGAACGGTAAGGTATATAATCCGGTGTTCTTTTTTGATATTTTATTTTATAAAATAGTGCTCAATGTAAATTTACAGAGCATTAATATTATAAATTAACTGATTTAAATATGTTTTTTCGTTACACAGTATAACCAATTAATTTAAGTAATTTTCAAAAATGGAATCTAAAAGTTTCAAATTTAAATTTGTAATTTAATTAAAAACATTAGTTCCATTTCATCCTCAAGTGAATGTTATTACAAAATTAAATTTGAAAATTTAGCTTCCATTTTTGAAACATGGTTATTACTGTGTAGCGAAAAAACATATTTTAAATCAGTTAATTTATAATATATATATATATATATATATATATATATATATAACTATATATATATATATATATATACATACATACATATATATATATATATATATATATATATATATATAAAATAACTATCTACGATTGCTGATATCTTTCTATCAACTTTTACTTCTATCTACCTATCCAAATCAGTGAATGCCTCTCCTTTATGTATATATATATCATGCTGCTCCTTTATAGATTCCTTATCTATCTATCTATCTATCTATCTATCTATCTATCTATCTTCATTCTTATATTTCAAGTTTCAGATTTGTGGTAATTGTAGATGTTATGGCTGATAAAATTAATCATGAAAGAGATTTTATCACATATCAGTTTGAAATTGTCCAATGATGTTTCAAAAGAAAAATGTAGATTAAATATTGTCTGCAAGTCACATATCACATCCAAATGCTAGAAATAAATGCATTAGTCTACCATATGCTGTCGATACTTGTGAATGCCATACCAATCTTGTCATTATTTAATATCATCATATTTATTAGATTAACACATGGACAGTGTAATCTGAGAATCTGATCTCTCCGCAAGTATCAAAAAAGATTTATTGAGTGTTGTTTTTTTTAGACATTTAATACTTTTCGTTTCCTCTTCGTGTACTTTAATCAGAAAAGTTGAATATATATTATATGCTAATTCTCAACATATAACTGAGAGCTGACACGGTAAAAAGTATGACGATCACATCCCGGAACTCATATCATATGTAATAAGTGAATCGAGTCTCAGATTTGTCGTATATAGCGAGAGAGGTGAGAATATATTATCAATGCATTTCCCTCAGTACCAATATGGATTGTCTTTCGAAGACAGTCTGGGTAACTCAATCAATATGGTTATCGTAATCGTTTTATTATCCTTTTCCTCATAAGGAAACATTCAGCATTCGCTGTCCGAACAGCCAGCGCTGCTGTCAGTTGAAATTTACAAAATCGCTCTCATAAAAAATTTAATGGAAAATAAGATCCTGTAGTAATGGTATGGTTTTTTAACCGTTTGTTTGCAGTATTTTAGATTGACAACATCTTGATTATGTAATTAATTTATCTTCGATTTGCATGTGGCGTCTGTTGTATCCTTAAAGAAGTATATAAACAGACAAAGGTGGTACTCGAATGAAAGGAGTAGCAACACGGGAGTAGATCAAAGAACGAGAGGATTATTGTAGGGAATGCACGAATGAAAGATAGGGAATCGGTAGGCTAGTAATTCCCGAAGCAAGAATAGCTACCATCCGCCCAACACGGTCAGATGTGGCCTAAGGCCGAATTTAATGTGGGGTATTCGAGCTCTTATGCTCGGTCAAAAATTCACCGTACAAAACAGGGTCGGGTAGCTGTTTCCCGAGAGGAGACTCTGCCCTTCGACATGGCCTCGTCTGGGGACCCTCTCTGATATAATCAGTCCACATAAGCGATCTATTTCATTTGCTACTCTTGTTGAAAGTACTCAGATGAAGTCGTTCTTGCAATTTGGTACATTTCTTTCAGTTGAGATATTTTGCCTTTCTTCAATTGTTTTACACATTGATTTTACTATTATATTTTACTTTTTATATTCAGGATATTGCCCTCACCCACCTTTTGTTGTTGTTACCACAACTTATCGGCCGTTGTACACTTCGGGCTTCTTCAGGTATATATCGATCTGATTAACATACAGGGAATTCTGAACTGAGCAATTTATTTAATTTACGAGTGTAGTTTCTTCTAATTCCACTGCTTCTGTCTTGGGTCATCTTGTCTAGTTCTTATTTTTATTTAGTAGTGTACAGTTATTAATCAGTGTCGTCCTGGAGATGACGATAAACTACATCAGGCAGCAAGGCCTCTGATTGGGAGGTTTTAATGAGCGTGGAAATTCCTTTTAATAGCTGTTGTTCCTAGGTTCAAATTGACCCGGGGTAGTAGCAAACTGTGAGGGTCCCAACTATAGCCAAACTGGGATCAAAATACTATGAAAATATAAAAATAGATTTTTATAGTAAAAATACAAGCAATATACTTTTGAAAAAAAAAATTACCAGCAATACATATTTGGAAATTTTTTATTTTTACTGGCAATAGATTTGAATCTCGAGAAAACCCCTAGTTACAAAGTAAGTCTATAAAACCTGATCAACAAATTGACCTCTTACAAAGAAAATATTTTGTATTCATATTAACCTATTCTAAGATATTGCCGGCATTAAATAACCCATTCAGGTTCATTTGCTGTAAAACAAAATAAACCAAACCAAACCGACACATGGATTGAATTCACAACTACTATTTTACCAAATTCACAAACCAATGTTTTTAGAGTCATTGTCAAAGATGAAGACATTAGTCTGAATGTAAAAAGTGTAAATATTAATGACTGTTCAGCCCAGAAATTCAGAGAAAATTATTGTTTAGTTTCGTTAATTTGCTTACCAATTATCGGAAGATATTGATTTCTTAGTGCCTTAACTAATTTCTTTGAAATGTTTTTATCCGTTGTGTAGTATTTTCTCTTCCATTCTTTTTCCCTTTCAGTTGCTCGATACAATGTGGACGATCTACCTCCATGGATGACTGGGAAGGATGACAACCAAATCCATCCAAGCTAAACAGGGCGATAATTGTAATTACGCTTAAAAGTAATTACACAATTCAATATACCCAAAGTCCTTCTGTTGTAATTGCAATGCGCAGTTAAGTAATCCAATATTTAGTTTTATGGCGATGCAATAAATTTTCAAAATTTTATAAAACAAAATGCTAAGTATAAGAATCAATAACTGAATAACGTATATCTCTTGCCTTCTAATTATCAGCGAGAAGGCGATTATTCATGGCGCCAACAGTATGCTTGAAACGTTGTCTGGATTTACATATACAGAAACATTCTCTAGTTGTCTGTAAAACGAGAAATAACTACTTGGCCACAAGCGGGTTCCTCCACACACTAAACTGACTACTCTAATGAACTGGAAATGTGACTCATTTAACGTGTCGATATGATATCAACCCTTGAAGAACCAACGTTGTATTTTCTAGGGTAACCGATACCAGAAATAATTAATAATGATAGCCTGTTTAGTATACGAAAATCTTTGAAGTTTCCTTAAATACTGAATGGCAGTTGGTCTGTAGTAGCTTTAAATTACGACATATCTCTTATTTCTGGCCTCTTCGATTTAGAATAAGATAATTTTATGAGTTTTCTCAGCTGACACTTTTCGTCCTCTCGGGGAGTTTGTCAAATTTGCCTTGATAAATTCCCTCGGAGAGCGAAGCATTTCGGCTAAGCTAAGCTAAGGTCTCCTTTTAGGTTAGAGAGGGAGAAGATAACATTGAATAAGTTGGGAAATGATCTCGGAATCATATACACATATATCTGAACTTTATTTCAATTCTTCAAATATATACATGTATAATATATATTAATTCATATCTATCTATCTATCTATCTATCTATCTATCTATCTATCTATCTATCTTCATATATATATATATATATATATATATATATATATATATATATATATATATATATTATGAGTAGTAGTAATCTTATAAGTATAAGAAATTATACTCGTCTGGAAAATCATCGGTGTTTTGATATGCAAATAATCAAACCAATACCAAAGGGATAAAAAAGGTACAACAAAGAAAGAACAAAGAACATGGACGTCAGCCGAAAATAATCGTCTCGCATGCGAGTCCAAAGTCCAAAGAAAAAAAACCGATACGAGTAAGCAAAAAAACCTAAATAACTAAATAAATACATAAATAAAGACCCGGCCTTCCCTGACGATCCGCTTAGGTGAAACCTTGGTAGGCTTTTCTGGCTCTCTAGGTTTAACTATATATATATATATATATATATATATATATATATATATATATATATATATATGTGTGTGTGTGTGTGTGTGTGTGTGTGTGTGTGTGTGTGTGTTCATTAATTACCTTGAAATTACATATGGCAGTAGTATTTTCCAGTTTTCCACCATCCTTATGTTTTCCGGTTTGGTAACAGAAAGGGAGGAACAAAATCCTCCATAATTTTCATTGTCCTAGGCGCTTTCACACACTTCTATAGCGATTTCCAAGGTTTTTGTGTTTTTAGTTTTTCCTCATGTTATGAATCTATGCGTTGTTTTTATTTTTATTTTAGTGTTGTTTTTAATGGGAGCGTTTATATATAGAATTAATAGTAAAAGGATTGTCATTTAGCTGATTGGAGTCCAGGAAGCTGAAGGTAATATCACAGGCTATCAACAAAGAATGCATATACATCTCGATTTTTTCTTTTTTATATACACTTTCCATTGATTTTTCATAGTGTATGTGTGCGTGCATGTGCCTCCTCAACTGTAGCGTGTATGTACGTACTTGTAGAATTTTCTCTTTTTCTTCTTTTATTTCAATTGTAGCCGTTTTGATATACGGTTTTCTAGATGTGTGTATGTGTGTGCGTGTGCGTGTGTAAGAGACGTAATTAGTATCATCAGTGAATAGTGACAGTCTGGTTTGGGACATAACGTAATCATTCTGTGTTGAAAATTGCGTTTAGTCATGGAAGAGACTGTCTCTCTCCAGCGTTGATGACTATAACCACACTGTTTGCATTTAGATACGCTCTATACTTGATATCAAATTGTTTTTCTTACCATAGGTATAGCATAACTTATAGAGTGCTGGCCAAAATCTTAAGGCCAACGAAATGAAAGAAAAATATAGTTTTTGTGTTGTTAGACTTAACCCTTCATTTCACTAGACTTTTGTAAAATGAAAATAAGCAAAGGAAAATAAAAATTAAAAACGTTTTAATAGTAAATTAGGCTAAATATTACCTGGTTAAAAGTTCAAGACCATTATTTAAACTAAGCTTTAATTGGTAAACATATAACAGAATTGAGCTTCTGAGAAAGCTAAAAAGTTAACAGTTTGAATGCAGCAGAATTGTTGAGCTAAAAAATCAAGGTCTCTCTCAACGCGTTATTACTGGTTAGATTACACGTAGTAAAGCTGATGTTGCAAATTTCTAAAAAGATCCTAAGGTATAAGGAACGAAAATTTAAAGTTGTCGACGCAAGAAAATTTCGTTGGCGTTGAACAGGGAAATCCGACTGTCATGACACCACCTGATCATCGAATGAGAGTAAGGCGTTTACGGACGCAGGATTCAGCTCAAGAACAATAAGACGGCATCTCTGAGAGAAAGGTTTTTAGACCCATAAAGGTTTTAAAATTAAAATTCCACTCCGTATTGCATTCTAAGATACAGCTCGATCCAACAAACATGGGACTTGAAAAAGTGGAAGCAGGTTTTCTGCTCTGTTGAGATGCCTTCCGACGATCCTAGCCCGAAAAAGATATCCCAACGAAAACATGTTCTACACGGCACAATTAAGTAGGTTTCGTCATGATCTGGGGTGCTATCTCCTTCCAAGGAACAATGGAGCTTCAGGTTATACAGAGGCGTCAAACTGCGACTGGTTAGGTTAGCATGTTGGAGAGATCATATTTATTTACTGAATGCCATCGTTACAATCTACAATGCGCACAAGATTGTGATTTTACATGCCAAATAATGCTATTCTTTAGGGCCTTTCAGCTTAAACTTCAGATTGATCTCCATTGAAAATGTCTGGAGATGGATGCAAAGGATGTCTATGGAAATGAATGTCAGTTTCAATCCGTGCACGATCTTCGTGAAGCCATCTTCACCATATGAAATAACATTTTAGTCAGTCTTATGCAGATGTTTATATCGACCATACTAACGCGAATTTTAGAAAATTATGCACAATGACGGCCGTGCAAATTAGTACTAAGACGTCTACTTGTATATTTCCCACTCTGTTTAGGACTTGTTTTAGGTATGGTCTTAAATTAGTAGTCAGCCTATTTTCCCAGTAAGAAAGGCCAGTTTGGAATTTGTAAGGAAGTACAGTGATGAGCGGCGAAAATTCTGGAATAAAGTTTTATGGACTGATCAGACCAAAATTAATCTTTACCAAAATGGTGGAAAGGCTAAAGTGAGAAAAAACGGATCTGTTTATGATTCAAATCATATAAACCCATCTGTGAAGCGTGGTGGAGGCAGTGTTTTAGCATGGCTGCTTCTGGAAAAGGGTCATTCATATTTATTTATGACGTAATTCATGATTTTAGCAGTAGAATATATTCAGAAGTCTACAGAAATATGTTGGCCCTCAGTTTACAGAGAAATGCATCCAAACTGAGCAGGAGGAAGTTTATCTTGTAGCAGGACTGATGTAATGGGATAACCTGCCACCCCCATGAGTAACTACACTATAGATACTAACTACATATAAGTATTTGTAAGTCAACGGACTACAGAGACTAGATGTGATCCGTTGAGTACAACTCAGACTTACGCGAGAACTACCGACCTACAAATAGTAGCATTCACTACCAGATTGACTTGCGATGACCTTGTGCAGAACTGTCACCTTCATTCTCATAGTAATGGTTTATACAATAAACGTTTACTTATTTTATCCGCAGTGTTGTTCAAGTATATATTCCTATTAGCACGGAATATAACAAGGACAATGACCCAAAACATACTTCCAATGCAACAAAGAACTTCATCAGTGGAAAAGTTGACAGTTTAAACTGGCCAAGTCATTAACATGGCCATAACACAAAGAACAGGCTTTTCGTTTCCTGAAGGAAAAGCTCAGCAAACAAGAATTTAAAGAAGCTGCTTTAGAAGTCTGGAAGGACATCACAAATGAAGAATGCAACAGATTGGGGATGTCATTGAGCCGTAAGGGTTATGCAACCAAATATTAAATGTTATATAATTAAGATTATCTTTTCCTTTACTGTTGCTCACCTGAAATGAGGAGATCTAAGACAACATTTTGTATGTCCTAAGCAGTTTAGCACATCTAAATGTAAAAACCAAGAAATCAAGTCTGAGATTCTGTTATATTCCTCCTTTTTTATATATTATTCTTCCACAAATAACAAAGAAAATGGAATTGGACTTGTCGTTCGATTTCTACGGGAGGGAGCTGTATATACAGTTTAAGATCTATTATATTTACAATATGCTCAATATTGCAGAGAGAACATTTATAGAGATAGGCAATGTAGAATTAGAAAAGCACTTTGTACAGTGTCATTTCACAATTCAATGGGAGTCTCTGTTCTGTCTGTTTATACATACACATACATACACACATATATACATATGTATACATATAGAAAGGGAGAGTGGGGGGAGAGAGTAAGAGAGAGTGATGGGGAGAAAAAATGTCTCTATATGTTAAGTTTGAAAACCCAAGTTAACGTGTGGATTTCTAATTGTATTACTGGAATTATTTTACCTTTGCGTTAACTAGTCTTTTCTGTCTTTATCGGTTATAACGTTGAAATGTCAAGAGCATGATATAACATTTTGAACATCATTGGTCGAATTGTGGAGCTAACATTTTCGAGTAGAAACGCTGCACAAATAAAATCCTTCCATCACATCCATATACACAAACCTACACACGCACAAACGTACAAACATACGCACATATACTGTCACTGGCAACTTCAAAACGTACACAGGAATAAATGATCCGTTATAAAAGTTTCTAATCAGCCAATCATGTAGGAGTAACTTAATGGATATGCTCATTTAATCTGGGATATGGCAACGTACTGAAGATAGATTAAAATTCTTTGAATCGGCATAATCTTTGGTGCCAGATGGCCGGGTTTGATCATTTTAAAAAAAAGTACAAATCTATTAAGATTTTTATCGCTACGGTTTAGAGAGAATGATCCAAAAAAAAAAAAAAATATCCAGTGAGCAGAATTTCTATGAGTGGAAATCCCTTGTTGATGAAAGGAAGCGAAAGAAAATTGCCGGTCTTGTTCTGACTAATAGAAAGGCACCTTATACTTCTGAGTGCCTTGTCTCTTCCGCACGTTGGATATAAATGCTTTCCACATCTTCCTATATCACACGACTCTTAGCAGCGTTTTTCCCTTTGCCAAGCCTCCCAACCGGAATTAGTACATCTATAAGACAAATTCGTCGACGTGCTGTCTTTCCTATTTCTTTTGTCCTCGATATGCCCTCTGACGTTTTTCAAGCTCTCCTTCCTGATTACGTTCCAAGAAATTTCGTCTGTCTTTTTTTTTATTCTGTTTCATTCTGTTACCATTTTCTTTATGACATTACCGTTGCTTACAGAAACGCAACAGTAGATAAAATAATCACTCTGAACAATAGATCTATAGAGAAAAATATTAAATAACCAGATGGGTAACAAAAGCAGAAGGCTCCGCTGGGTGAAACTCCTGTTTGGATAGAGCCAAAAAAAAAAGCTGATACTTAAATTCGCAGTGTAAAACATTCCTTGGACAACGGAAGATTTGGAAAATTTTGTTTCGTCTAAAGTGTCTCAAATTCTGCTGAAACATTTGGATGATACGACCAGAGTGTGGCGTAAACAATTTGGAATTACGGACACATCTCGTCTTGAATGTACGGTTCAGACTAGTGTGGTCGGTGATGTAATTGTATGAGAAATATTAGTATAGGATATATCGAGACAATTATTACTAATAAAAAATCATGGCGCCATCTACCTAGGCATGGTGGCTAATCACATGCCTTATTTTATGGCTACGGTACATCTAATGACCGTCATTCATCCTGCAGTGCAACTTGTTACGACTTGAAATAGTGTCGGATTTGTCAAGGAATTAATTTTCTGTGTTAAAGTGAATTCCAAAGTCAAATGATCTCTCTCCCATAGAGTATGTTTGCAATCTGATGGAAAAAGAGTTTCGAATCCTGGATAGGCAACAGAACAATATGAAGAAAAACCTAAATTTCGAAAGACTGCTCCGAGAAAATCGTAGCGTATATGCTAAAAATTATTGAGGCAGTTCGAAAAAGCAAATCCGCGACAAACCCCAGGCCAGCAAATTATTACTAATAAAGTAACCGGTTTTTGTCTTTGCATGTATAGTGTGCGATCGGTAAATCGTCGCCTTATTATATTTTCAATTTCGCTCATGCGTGTTGTTTGTTTTGGATTTAATCGACTGCACAGTATAGAAAAGTCAGTTGGGCACTATCTGCGCAAAAAAGAGCATCATGACATAATTCATTCCACCAGAAATTTGGAAACAACATGCTGTATTATTTGACATTCGCCCCGGAAGCTCCAATACGAACATTTCGGAGTG